>JALLOT010002062.1:0-13485 GCA_036939595.1 Thalassiosira livingstoniorum | reverse complement strand
GTATTATGAAGTCTTCATCAACACAAAACTATGGGTCTTCTTGTATGAAGCATATTCCTGGTCTTTGTGGTTAAGAGGCTTCATGCACTATTCTCTGTGTGTTGGACTAAGGTCAAAAAAATCTAAAACATTTGGACCCTCTACTGGCAGCAGGCAGCAGCTGACAAATCCTCGATCTACTATGTGCACCTTGCAACATCAAGAGCTCAATCAATCATGAGCTGAAACCCAAACCTCAGCAATATTTTTGTACTGTCAGCTTCCTGTGACAATTGGACCAGACAGAAGAATAGGTTATCTAAAAAAGGAACAAATGTTGTTTCAGTGAGAGAATTTGGCACATGTAGTTGCTATTTTGATGTTGCATGCTGTTAAAGCAAAATGAGAATGCTTTAGGTCAAGCATTGATGAGCATAAGGAGCATGTCAACTGATTTTTTTTAAATTTGTAGTTGCAGACAAAGATATCTATTTATTTTTGCACTTTATGTTTGATCGTACTGATGTGATCAGATGAAGATTATCTAAATGGAAGGTAGAATTTAAAATTAGCGGAATAATTTTACTTGTACAGAACCAGAAAGAGCATCATTATGGGGAAGAAGAATTCTTGTTTGTAACAATTGAACTTTTTGGTTGAAGAGTGGCTGTCAGAGTGAAGGTTATGTTGGCTGAAGTATCAAACAGCAAAAAGGGTATAGGGGTGATTTAAATGCTCATTTTCATGAAAAATGAAACATTGATGGAAAGATGAAACAATGGCAAAATTGGTTTCAGCAGACAAATGACTGGATGGCAGGTGATGAGCTTTGAGATGCTTTTGGGTGAACTTGGAGACCACAGATTGCCATTAAGCACACCACGTCACTTTCCATGTGTTTGGATCAGTCATCACCAAATAGTCATAATAATAGTGGTCCACCTACCTTTCTACTTAGTTCAAAATATAAGTATGTATTAAAAACATAGTTAGTTTTTGGAATCCAGTTAAAATTACTGTCTGTGATTGTCATAAATTGATGGTAGTTAGTATTATTTGCCATCCATAAATAGTAATTTGAATGCAAGGATATTGCCATAGATTACCGACCATGGACAGTAATGAGGATGTAGTTTTCTTGTGGATGTAAATTTTATAGAAAGTTTTCAAACATACAAAAAAGATTGCTTCCAATTTCAAAAATAATGTTTCTATTTAAAGCAAAAGTTAAAACTTGTTCCCCAAATATCAGCAATACAAAATCCAAAATTTGCAAAACAAAATCTATTATGTTCCAGATTGCTGTGTTCATAAGTATTAATTGAGCTAATAATGAGAACGCAATTATTGTGTAGTCCAGGCACTTTTCACCAATGCTCAGAATCCTGGTTTCTTCTGAGAGTACCCTTATTTTTTAAAACTACCCTTGTTTTTTTCCATGCTTTCACGCGATGAAAACATGGTTGGATTTTCATCGCGCATGGCCGCGCATGATCGACGAGTTTTTGACCGGCTTTTGAGCTGTCCAAAATGCGGGCGAAGTTATTTTTTGGTACGTTTGTGTATGTAAAATGAGGATGACCCAAAACTGTTAAACCAGGATACCTAACCCTGGTTTTGATACCATAATGACCATTCATAGAGACCTACCTAGAGGTCCTGTTACAAAAATCAGTACAACACTTATAAACGCAGAATAACGTGGGGAATCGATTCATGGTACTCTCTATGGCTGAAATTGACCATAAAGTAGGGTAATTTCCCTAAATGTATAAAAAACAGGGCACCTAACCCTCCTTTTCAAGTTGCCTGGACTACACGATAATAGAGAGGTTTTGCTCTGTTTTGCTTCTCTTCTTCTTCTTGTGTTGAAATATTTACTCCCTTTGTCCTGCAAAACATTGAAGAATGGGAGATATTGGTTAGATTAAGCTCAATTTTTGTCCTACAGATTCCTTACTATGCATATTGGATTCTACTACTTATCCATTATGGTATTGTACAATACCTTTGCAATGATGTGTGGCACCCTATGGGGGTGTCAAAATGGAAGTTAGAGCTCGTTTACCTTTTGTCTGTCTCGCCTTCATTCTACAAGTTCCTACTTAGACTCTGGTACATATGATAACTCACTAACTAGCAATTTTTAACAGGGATTAATAATTGTACTGAATTCAGATGGTCCATAAGATATTCAAATGACTTTCAAACCCCATTAATTGTTCCCTGTTGCTTTGGTAATATATATATACCAGAGTCTACATTGGAATCACATAGGTTTGACCTAATTCAAAATGTTCATATGAAAACAAACAGTTTTTGACTATGATATTGTATTATGATAAGTACAATAAGCGCGGTCGCGCAAGTAAGAACTAAAAATGCTTGCCCAGTACAAACTCTTCTGTTGTGGTGTCTCCATGTCTTGAAGGCCTAAATGGCACATGAAAACGGCATCACCACAATGTTGGTGACAGAAGTTGTGTGTTTGGAATGGCCACACCACTGCTGCCTCCAATGGAATAGACAAAAAGCTTTGACTGTATCTGACATACCATGCACTTGGTTATGTCAGAAACAGTTGATCACTTGTTTGTTTTGGATGCTGTGGAGGATTAATGGGGGCAGCAGATGGTGATCTGAAGTGCTGTTGTACGGGACCAATACTAGGCTGAATGCTGTCCTTTGAAGCCTAGAATCCATAGAAAGTCCATAAGGTCAACAACTATGGGTCACAGTTCAGTAGTTTCCCTTGTCAAGGCATTTGATTTTGAAACAGCTTTTGCCATGGTGGGGAAATCTGTTGGCTGATCCCATGGAGGGTGAGTTGAAGCCATCAAGCATCACCTGTAGATTCAACAATAGGAGCTGGTACTAAAAATCGTCATTTTTTTGTGGGACAAAAAACCATTCATCAACTTATGTGAAATAGAGGGAGTACAATACTTATTTTAAAGTAAATTGAGGAGGCGTGGTGCTGCGTGGTGCACGCAGGGTGTGACCAGTAGTAAGTGCTGACCAGTGACCAAGAGTTTCTTTTCTGTTGTTTTTGAGAGTTCTTATTGACCAAAACGCTTAAGAAGGATTATTACTACTTGTAGCCTTGGATTGGTGTGAAAATCATGATTTTTTTTATCCTTCTAATTGTAAAACCAACCATCCCAATTGATCGGTACACTTAAAAAAAACCCAAATTTATCAATTTATGGTGATTTATCATTGGAATTGATGAGTAAGTTGATGCTGTTTTCACAATTTTTGCTCATTTTACTTGACAATTATTATTACCAAAAATAAAATTTCATTAAAACAGAGGTAGTAACACAGTCATTTTTTTTAATAATTTTAGGTATTAGCGAGTAGGGTACCTACCGATAGTACTGACTAGGAGTACATACGTGTAACATACTTACCAAAAATAACACTGTTTCAGTTTTATAAAAATGATTCCTATTGTTGTTTTTTTCCAACATAACCAAAATCCTAAAAAATGGACCTCATTTTGAGATGACAAAATCTTTCGTAGTTAATAGCTCAGCCAAAAATAGCATGCTGCTAGTTCTAAAAATTACTAAACACTAGTTTACTCGATGCTTTAGTGTTTAGTAAAAAACAGAGATTAAAAATATTGACTTTTGACTGAGATATTCACTACCAAAGTCAGTTTGTTGTCACTCCAATCCAAGACTACAGTATGTAGGTATCCTCCTCTTAGTGCCCCAAATTCTGCCCATTTCCGCCGAATCGTGTCGAGATCAAACCTCACCAAACCTTCCCTCACGCAAGATCATCTTCCAAACAACATCAACCATGCCCCCATTCGCCGACGTAGAAGAAGTTGAAGAAGCAGTCCCCGAGCTGGAAGAGGACGACGATGTCCCCGAACTCGAGGAACAAGGCGACCTCAAAGGCGACGCCGCCGCCGCCCCCGACAGCACCGCCGCCATCCACAACCGCGCCGAAAAGAAATCCCGCAAAGCCATGCAAAAACTCGGCATGCGCCCCATCCCCGGCGTAGTCCGCATGAGCGTCAAAAAGGCCAACTCGGTGTTGTTCGTCATCCACCAACCGGATGTGTACAAGAGTCCGAATGCCGATACCTACGTTGTGTTCGGGGAGGCCAAGACGGAGGACAATTCTCAAATGGCAGCGGCGGCGGCTCAGGCGGCGCAAGCTCAACAGGCGGCACAAGCTATGGCGGCAGCGCAGAAGATGGGTGGCATGCCTGGAATGGCTGCCCCTGCGGCGGCGGCACCGGCAGCTTCGTTGGAGCCTGTTTCGGAGGAGGCGGCTGAAGTACCTGCGGGTGATGAAGAGGGCGTTGAGTCCAAGGACGTGGAATTGGTCATGAGTCAGGCAGGTTGTTCTAGGGCCAAGGCGGTGAAGGCTCTGAAGGAGAATGATAATGATTTGGTCAACGCTATCATGAGTCTGACCACGTAGATTGACTGTTTTAAATAAGTGCAGATAGACTGATATCAATTTAAACAAATCTTGAACCATTAACCAAAATAATTATTACACTGTTCATTTATATTTTCTTGGCGCCACTTTTGTTGACGACATGGTATTTTTCCTTTGATTGAGAGTTTTCATTTTTATTATATCTCCGGGTAGCTTAGTAAGTAGAGAGTCACACACAATAAACATGTTCCTCACATAATGCTTGTCTAATCACAACAGTGTTAAATGTTACCTTTAGGCTCCTTAAGTTTAGACAACACTTCACTGTTTGACACAGCGACTTTGTTTGTGACAAATGATAATATTATCATCAGCATCAAACTTATAATCAGTTCTATACCATATCATCTTTTTGACGAAGCCATGTTCAGAAAAGGGATAGTCCCTGAATTTTCAATTGGGATCAAAACAAAAAAAGTGGTAATCATGTCATGTTAATGTTTCCTTTCGAATTGAACACATTTTAGTTGTTAAAGTTAGGAACTAAAATTTACATTCACCACAGAATTTTGTGCATACACAACATTTGACACAGAATTAGTTGGCATTTCCAACTGAAAGTACATAAAAAATTCAACTACAATGTTTACCACAAGCTTCTCCCCCTTGTTGACAACTAAATATTACATCAGATTATCTGAGAACATTGGAAAAAGAAAACATGATTTCTGGATTTATTGAAGGTATTCTGCTACTTAGTGCTCCATTGCTAATTTGATTGTTCTAAATATTGTACAAGGTTAAATTTAGACAGAATAATCGAGTAAAAAGAAGTGAGCTGCAAAAGTGAGCATTTTTACCAAGACTCAAACTTGGGCTTATGCCCAAATGATGATGCCATGTGTTTTTGCTGTTCCCATAGACTAGTGGCTAATGACTCATGAGATTTGCTATTTTATGAGGAACTAGACTAAGAACTAAATGCTGGTGGCAGCAAAGGTCTGGCCATTGCCAGACATGTAAGGGTAAACTCATGCTGCAACAGATGTCTCCTGGGTGGACCAGGTCCCATGTGGCAAAGGTGATTGGGCGTGTCAGGTGGAACAGCTGCTGGATCTTAGTTTCACAATAACCATGAATGTGTTTGGGATTTTCACTCTTGGCAGCCACCATCATTTTGCTGCCCAAAGCACCATCCCTGACATTTTTGTCATCATCCATTGCTGATTGTGGCTTCTTTGCAACATCAACACCATCAAACATCTTGAATGACAAAAACTACCATTTTAAGCAAAACAAACTCATTGTCAATTGCAACTTGCTATCCAATCATAATGACATTCATTTGGTTGTTGTTTCAAGAGAACCCCCTCATCATGGGTGCCCTTGCATCCATTGAGAACATTGTTTTTATCCTGATCCTGTTATGTTGCTTATCCAAAGCAATCACCACAGCATAGGCACCATCAAATTTTCAGACAACAAATCAAGAAATCAATATTAAAGTTATTGCTCCCAATCAGCACACATGTACCCAGAATTATCCTCCTAGCAGCTGCAATTATGATTGTCACCAAAGAACTGCTTCAAGAATCTTGTCATCGTCATTTTTTTTGTATATGTTGGAAAAAACAACAGCAGTAATTGCATTCATTCACCTTTGGGTGTGTAACCATCAATGTGAAAGAGATGAAAATAGTATTGTTATTACCCACTCCCAAGCAGTGCATGATTCCATCATGACATTGTTTTGTCTCAGTGCTCTCTAGTAGCATTGCACCAATCCCACCACAAAACCTACATATTGCTGCAATTTTGTGATCTTCTCTTCCATATTTTTTTTTATTTTGTTGTTAAGGACATTATTCATATGTACTATCTTTGAGTAGTTGATTTCATTGTCAATACCAACAGCAGTGTGTCTCAAATGTTTGAAATGCAATTTCAACCATCACTACTGGTACATTTACACACCCTGCAAGTGTAGTATCACATATTGATTGCTGGGTAGCCTTCATAGCATCATTATGTCACACCAATCTGCCCTCCAGCACTTCCAATGGTCTTTTACCTTTCTTTTTGACTGGCTGTTTATGTATCACCCTTCACTGAAGAGGCCTGTAATTTGAGTGTGTTTGTCAGATGAAAGTTATGTGGTACAACCACTACTCCATCGCTTGTAGCAGTTTCTGCTTTGTGATGATGCCCTTGAAGTAATTTGTCAAGGCAGTATTATTGAAAACCATACATTACTGTTTTTGATATGGTTAATATTATTTTGTTTGACTACATCAGACCAAGTACAGATTGTTATTTGTTGATCCAGCTTCATTATGGCTCTTTTGTTTCATCTACTAGGTCTTTGGATCAGTTCTTCAGATACATTCCATTAACAAGCATTATTGACTTTTATTTGCCAGCAGGACACTGTTCATCCACATGTATTTTAAGTTATCTGAGCTTCAAAGTCATTTCCCTAAGTTTTACAAAATATTGCAGTTTGTGGGTTTTGATATCATCAGTTGTCTGCAATAACTTGGGGGGGGGCTGATCTTGAGTTGCAAGGCATAGGGATTAAAACACTTGTCAAGCTTCAAGTAGTAACATCATGATCATGAATGACCAGCAACAATGAGGGCCAGCTATCCTGGATCAACTGTATTCACATTGCCCTTAACCCATATCATCAATTTCTTACTTTTTGGTTTGACTTCCAAGGAAGATTGCAGACACCTCTCCATACAAGTGTGTCATCATTGTGATACAATGACATAGTATCCTCCCCAAACTATCAACATTTAAGTTAGTCATCATCTATCAGCAGTATCACATTTCTTAGACAACAGGCCTCCTATACACCACTGTTGCCACCTCAACAGGTCTTTCACACTACAGTAGAATGAAGTTGACAGCCTCTGGCATTATGTTATGTGTGCCTCTGGGCCAAGTTCCATAAGCCTAGCCCCCCATCAGTTCAAAATGGATCCACAATAGTGTGTCTTCTTTGTGATCTCCCCTATCCATTGGGAATGTATATTTGTCCCTTCTTCAACCTGATGTCAACCCCCTTTGACTTCATTCTTGTTAAATGTAAACAAACAATTAATGTTCCAAGGGGAGAATATGGATAATATGAGGGAACAAAGGAGTTACATCAAACACAGTGCATCAATAGAGACACATGTCAAATCCCATATCTGCAAAAGGTTCAAGAACATACCTTCCCACCATTTAGACTTGCAAATAAATATTATTATCACATTCACACTTTGATATTTCCAGCATTTAAAAAGTAAATGAGTATGATGTGATAATGTGGGAACTTATATGACCTCTTTTGAAAATAATATTTTTACATTGAAAAAAAGTACAATTGGTGATTAGGCTGTTTGTTCTTTTTTCATCAAATATGTTTTTGTACTTACACAGCCAAATAAATACTTTCAAAAACAGATAAAGTTAGAGGAGAGATAACAATTTTACTATTAGGAAACACAAAAAAGATAAAAGCAAGGTTTCTACCAGTCTTACAAATAGTAATCACATTTCTTCACAGACATTGAAGAGATACATCAAAGTACAGGCTGGTTGATGTGGTAGTGGTAGATACACAAACTTTTTTGACACTCTTTTTGATTTTGACAAAAGTAAGCCATGGCAAATTTGTGTCAATTGTTCTAGCAATTGAAGGAATGATATGGTTCATGGAAAATAAAAAGAGCATATTAAAATAACAATATTGGTTTAAATCATACTGTTGTACCAAAGACTTTTTATAATGTCAGAGTTTTCAACAATTTTTTACAGCTTCAGTCAGGACAGAAAGAGAAAATAGGCCAAAATGAAGTGATGAAAATTGAGCACACAAAGTATTTTATAAAAATATTTTTCTTGATTTTTTGTATTGTTTTTGCTATATTTATCAATATCTCATTATTATAATTTATAATGCAAAATAATATTTTTTATGTAATCAATATATCATGTTGTCTTTAAACACTGCTATAAATATGTGCTATGTCAATAAGTAGTTTGAAACTGTGTCACAAGATTAAGGCAAAAAAATATCCCTTTATTTAGATTTTCAGTTCAAAATATTCATTATAGTTTTGTATTTGTTCAAATTTTCATTCTATAATATTAAAACCAATATTAAAATTTGCCCCTTTTGGGTCCTTTGTGAATTATTAAAATCCTTTTATTTTTTGGTAAGTATGGGACGTATTACAAAAATGTAAAAAAATGTTAGTATGTAATCCATCTATGAAAAATGATTAATAATAAATTATTCTTGTAGTCTCAATATCACTATATATTGTCTTTATTTTTTGTGTTTGCTTTAGTTCAGTTCACAACTAATGAAAACATTGTGCAAGGCTTACCAGAATCTAGCTATGAAATTTTTGAATGGTGATGGTGGTTACCATTTGTGTCCACACATTTTTATAAATTAGATTCTCAATTAGGTCAAAATAAGTTCCATACTAAAGTTTGACATCAAATTTCACAAAACCAATTGACTATTTAATCACACAAACACCATTGGTATTTGGGTTTGGAAGCTGTAGAATAAAATGACTCTAATGTGACAAATCAAGTAGAAATAAAAAGTAGAAAATATTCAATATTTGAATATAAGTAGTGATGTTTTTTTTCATTTTTTTGATCAAAGATCATGAGAAGTCAAGGCAATTAATGAACTTTCTTGTTTCCAACACCTTAAAGGTTTTCTGGCAAATGATCATTGAGTAAGATTAGCTCAATGATGTAAGTTATGGGGATTTTCTTATCCTCAGTTGCAGTGAAAAGTGCAACAAAAAATTAAAAATATTGTGAAGTAGTTGTCTGATATGTCTATGTTCATCACAGGAATATTATTGGAAGATACTGAAATCAAATTGGATAAAAATTGGCAATGAAACTCAGTTTTCATGTGTGAAACTCAATGTTATCAAGTAAAAGATAGAGAATTTCAAGTTAAAATGAAATTCTAAATAACATGTGTTTCTGCCAACAGTTGATCATTTCATTTGATTTAGAAAAATAATGGGGCACAAAGAGCAAGGTACAAGACATGTTATGGAGTGCCAGGACACACTGTGTGATAAGACAACAAAATACTTCATAACATGGGAATATGCACCCCCATATTGCCAATAATTTGATTAAATTCATCCTACACCTATCAGCACAGAGAGAAAAAGAATGATTTGATTAATTTTAATCTTTCATTTTCATAGCCTCTGATACAACAGTATTTGAGGTTGCCATTGTTTTGAGTCATATTTTATATGGTCTACTCTTTTAAAGTTGGATGAGTGCATCTTTATTGTTGTATTCTCTCAAAAATTTTTACAATTTTCTTTGAGGTAAGGCTTTTCATTCCTTCAGATTGTTGGAGTCAGCACTAAAACAAAATGGTAAATATGTATGAGGATTTAATCTTTGTTTTACAACCAACTTTAAAATTGATTTGAACAGGGTCCTTGGCTAACATGTATCATTGTTTCTGTATGCTTAAGAGGGAGTGTTGAGGGTAATTTGTAATCACATATCATCTCCATTACCAAATATTTCTTGATTCTCAATTTTTGTGTAATATTATCACTTCTTGTTTCTAGAACAGGTAATTTGTAAGAACATGTTTTTATGAAAAATCAACTGTTTGCTGTTTATCACAGTCTAGAACCAAACTTTGTATCAAATCATTGGTATCTAGTGATACTTTGTACCCCAAGACAATGGGATATGTCCTCCCTTAAGAGTTTGAAGTAATAACAGTGTTTCTTGAAATGAACATGAAAAGGATGTACATTATATGGGCCTTACAGACTGAGTCTACCAGATTTTTTAACCTGACTGAATCAAAAAATATGTTGAGCATTGAGCCTGACCACCAAATATCCAAAAATATCTCAGATTCAATGCTTTTGATTGTTGATATTTGATAGTATTGATTACCATGCATTCAGTAGTAGTTGGTAGTAGTATTGAAAGAATATTGATGGATGTAGGTACTTGTGGGTGAAGGTGACTGAACTATTAATTGGAAGTCTAAGTGACATCAGTCAAAGCAAACCAAAGAAGAAATTATTTGCAGAATAGCTGTGGGTATGGAGTAAGTCAGGTACAATAATCAATCAACAGAGTGGAAATGTATAACCTTTTCAGATACATGATGATAATATCATCAGAGTGCTATGTCATAGAATCTAAAAAGTGAAGTATTTCTTGGTTTCTTTGGTCAGGGCAGATTGTGTTGTGCAGTAATGTCACTGAGGACACAAAGTTTGCTGCTGTATCAAAAGCAACTCATAATAATAATATGAAAATATTTCTGCATCATGATGTGCATATATGTGGTCAGGTTTTGATAAGTGGGGCATAATGTCAGGGTTTGGAGATTTCTGAATGGTAGAGGCCTAGAGCAAATGAGAGAGACACTCCCAAAGTAGGATCTTCCAGATTTTCTGGAGTAAGATAACAATATTTTTCCATTTGTTTGATGACAGATGTTGGCATTGAAATATCATGTTTTTGGTTAATGCAATCCATTTTGATTTTAGAATCATACCACAACACAGCTAACCTTTCCAGAATTCTTTGATTCAATAAAGTTTCTTCAGACAGTCTTAGTTTTTGATAGCAAAACCATCATCTAAGAGCAAAATATGCATAAGAAAGGATATATATTTTATTGGCCTGGTGTGTGTTTTACTTCTACAAGTCCATATAGTACCAATCTATCTCATGAGCTTATTGGAAGAAGCCATATTTTGAGATGTAAACCAAATCAGCCATCATGATATGTTTCCAAATCCAAAGAAAGCAATCATTTATGTGATTTTGGAGTACAAATTTTCAGTAAAACCTTGGCTACCAATATCAATGGTATTTTTACATGGTTATATTGGTCAAATTGAGTACCAAGGGAATAATATTATAATAAAATACCTGAATTTTTCCCTTGGAGTAATCAACAAACTGTCCAACAATATTTTAATCATTTCAAGATCTGTTGTTGAAATTGATAGTTCATGAGGTAGCTAATTAAGTGTCTAACTACTTTAATTCACACTAAGTTTGGGTCAATCATATGGGGTCAGTAATTGCTATTCATGCAAAAGCCACTGTATATGCATGATTCATTGGAGATAGCATGAAATGGACAATTTCTGTTTTCTTGATATCTTTGTATCCTCATGACAGCTGACATATCTCATTGTGCAAGTTGCATTCAATCAGACATATCTTGCCAAAGGATCATTATTAAGTGTTTCAGACTTAGGTATTGACTTCTTTGCAATGTACTGAGCATCTCTATGACAGACATCTTCTAGATCAATTGATTATTGTGGAATGCCGGTATGGTTATGGTTGATTTTGTTGGTGATCAATAAGTTAGTACTATATAGGGACACATATCATGGATGGTGATATTTTGTCATTTGTGGCAACAGATTTGGTGATTTTGAGGGAATTTTTGGTGGAATGTATTGAAATAGTATAATATGTATTATGTTTTGCCACGGAGGCTGTTTTGGTCATAGTCTTGGATGATAAGGTGCAGTGTGCAGTTTTAGAGTGTCTTTCCCACATAGATTCATCCACACAGATCAACGAAATGTACAATAACATTTATGTTTCATTATTAATCTTGGATGATATATGTTGGTATTGAAACTTGATAACTTTATGCCATTACTTTCATAGAACCCACTCTGGTTGAAAGTTGTCCTCTTATGATAGGAGGTTAAATATTTCTTGTAACTTATTGATGGGTATGAGATTGTTTATTAATGTGATCTCTAATTGTACCATCAACAGAGGTTGTCAAAGACAGAGATATATCTTGAGGTCTGTTCACTCTCAGAGCTTTGGTAATAGCCACCTTTGAATCTCAGTCAACTTGTACTTGCAACTGAGTATCCACTACAAACAAAGTAAATAAATAATCATGTGTTGGCATTTGGAATGGATTTTATTACATGAGACATTTTTTTCAGTTTCAATACCATTGTCATATCATGTTCTGTTTACAACACTAATTGTTTTGAAATTTTGATGGTAATAAGCAATATGATAGAAAGGATTTTTTGTTCTGAAAGTTCAAAATAGTTTTTGTCTTGGAAATAAATGAGATAACAAGAAAAATGATTCATCATTGTCATGTGGCACAAACAATAAGGGAATGCTTATGTACCTGGTGGTTCCACAGAAACAGGATCAAAGTTAAAAGTGTCATTGAGTTGGATATATGCCAATAACCCCAAATTAAACCCGAATGTTATGAGAAGATTTCAGGTTAGTTCAGCCTGAGGAAGGATAACATACCATAGTTGTAGGTTCTAGCATGAGTTTCCATGAAACTTTAAATTTGAATACTATTTTTTGTGAATTATAAAACACTTTCTGTTACAAAACTGGGAACAAATGCTTCATTCAATTTAATGCTTGTGTTTTTTATCTCAACAAATAATTTTACTTTTACTTCATTTGAGATTTCATTATTTTTATCTAGCATATAAAATTGTGGTTTGAGTTTTTTGTCAAGAAATAATTGTTACAGTTACAGCTCCTTAGAAGTTTCCACAATGCACTGCCTTCTCTTGACTTTATTGAAAAAAGTAATATGGTATATTGGCATCATGGAGGTAAATTATGAAAATACTTCTAAAGTTAGTTAATGAAAACATTCCACTAACATCAGAATGGATGGTACAATTGATGCATTGACTAAAATAATATCAAGGTGGCAGATTTCACATGTTAAATTTGCCCCATTCATGGGATGTATATTTTGGTATTTTCTTTTGATTGCATGCAATTAGACCTTTGTTGTTGCAATACCTCTAAATCTGGTTATTTTTTTTAACTTCTTCTTCAGTTATGCCTGGAAATGTAAGTGTCTGATTATTATCAATTTCCTTCAGGAGGGTGTGCTGAGTTGGTATTGAAAGCCTACCTCAGGGCCTCCTAAAGTCCGCTCCTCTTCTGGCATTACCAAGCAAACAGACCACTTGTAGGCAAACACTCACACAGCCACTTAGTCACGTAGGTAGTCACCTACCCGTGAGTGTTTGGGCTGGTCTACCAACCAGG
>JALLOT010002061.1:0-10308 GCA_036939595.1 Thalassiosira livingstoniorum | reverse complement strand
CAAACAGCGTAGTTGATTGCAAAGGGCCATAGATTTACATTTGTAGCAGTGGGCCAATGGAGGGCAAGATGGAGAAGGTTAGCTCAAGCCCACTGGGAAACTGTTCTAATACTGCATTCAGCCACACTGTTTTGATGATGGGCACCGACACCACTTAGTGAGATGGATTGACCATGGTCATTACAATGCAAGATGAAACATTTTGATGCAAAGGTTCCATTGTCAGAATGATAACAACAAATCTTGAAACCATTTCCAGCTACTTCTTGTTCCAGAAGTTGCTTTCCTTGAATAGTGTCGGAGGCTGTCAGAGCCTGCTGAGGAAAGTTGAAAATCTTCGAACCAGCATGGTCAATGTAGAGTGACCCACCAACAAAACCATGACATTCCTTATCAAAGGTGTGAGGGAGGCATCCAGGAACATGAGACACATAATGGTCTACAGACATGCAACCTCCAGGATTCACGTGATTTTGACGGAGGATCATCTGACAAGGGTCCACTGGCTGTTCATGACAACGATGCTTGCAGTCAGGGGTACAGATGTGAGATTTTTCCAATTGACATGATTCTCACCAAAGGCCTGAACTATCACACTAACTGACCCTCGGGTACTTCGATGGGAGAAAAGGTCCCTCATGAAGTGCCGCACCTATGGACAGATCAATGAGCCACTTGCGATCACAGAGCAGAGCCTGGACCCAACCAAGGTGAGCATGGGAAACACGCTGGTGCCACAGGAGCAGCTTTTTCTGGCTGGCAGAGAAATTATGGTTGCAGTCAGCTAATACTGGGAAGGTATGTCCATTGGTACCACCACAGACTCCAAGAGCGTTGGTCCACAAAGCAATGGGAGATTGGTCAGCCATCTCCAACAATGGTAGATTATTGGTAGGTGAGATTGTAGCCTGAAGGTAGAGGGTCCAGAAGCTCAAAAGTCAAAATTAGAAAATTCTTTAAAATTGCTGTTTCTGTGTTTTTTTGGGTCTATTGGGATGTAACTAAGATAGGCTTAAATTTTTTTGAAGAAAAAAGGGATTGAAGTGATCTCTTTATGCCATAATGTGGAAAATTTTTCCTCACAATTGGCTATTTTTTATTATTCATTTTACCTTGTTGACTCACATAGCGTTTTTTGTTGCGCATATAAAATGCTAAAAAAATAAAATTATATGAGCCTAAAAGGTAATGGACAAAACCATCAAAATAAAAGGCTCAATGTTTATACTGGTTTAGTTCTCAATAGTATTTGGTGTTGCTTAAGCTAATTCCATAACATAATCATTCAAGCACGACAAAAACACACAATTTGCAGCACAGTACAAAGTGTTTTGTTTAAACTGGTTGCAGTTGTTACTTCTTGTAGAGCAGTAAAAGTGCCTAACCAATAATTAATACCATGATAGAATGTTCCTTCCCTGTCGGAGGCACAAACATTGTACCAGATATACAGTTTCAACCAAAAATGCACAGAAAAGCTGTCTCACCTCTCAATAGAAGGTAGTTGCAAAAGTGATTGAAAATCATGGATTTTTAATAACCCTATTCAAAACCTGTTTCAGAGGCGTTACCCCATACCCCACATCATACCCCTTCTCCGCCAAGCATTCCACTGTGGCGTCACTCACATCCAATTGCATATTCTGTTCTTCCAACCGTTGAGTGATTTCTTTCAAGTGAATCTTGGCAATATCATCCATATTCTCACGTTGTAAGCGATTGAAGACTACTGTTTCATCGATGCGATTGAGTAATTCCGGACTGAGTGTGGAGCGGACTACTTCCATTATAGCTTCTTGAACCTGAGGTTCGGAGCCGGTGAGGTGGGATGGCAAGTCGGCAATGACATTGGCACCAATGTTGGATGTCATGACAACGATAATGTTGCGAAAGTCAACTTTGCGACCGTGGGAGTCAGTAAGGTGTCCTTCATCAAAGAGTTGAAGGAGAATGTTCCATACGTCTCGATGTCCCTGTAGATTTAATGAATTGACATAGGTCAGAATGATTTTTATGCAAATTAAATCCATAGCATGCTCATAGAACATGTGCAAATCTCTCACCTTTTCAAACTCATCCAACAATAAAATCTGATACGGCCTCCTTCTCACACTCTCCGTCAGCGTCCCACCCTCCTCATACCCCACATACCCCGGCGGAGCCCCAATCAACCTCGAAACCGTATGCTTCTCTCCATACTCACTCATATCCACCCTCGTCATGGCATTCTCGTCATCAAACAATTCCTTCGCCAATGCCTTGCACAACTCCGTCTTTCCCACCAGATCGGAAGAGNCCAAGAATAAAAAGTTGCCCAATGTCCGATCGGGAGCTTGGAGGTGAGTGCGCGCCAGACGAACACAGTTGGAAACTGCTTCAATGGCGGGATCTTGTCCAACGACTCGTTGGCGGAGTTGATCTTCGAGGTGGAGGAGTTTGTGGGATTCGGAACCCGTCAAGCGTGAGACGGGTATGCCGGTGTGGCGGGCTACGACTGTGGCGATGGCTTCGGCAGAGACGTGATCAGAGAGCATTTTCATGTGGTGTCCTCCGGAAGAATCATCACCTTTTCCGGCAGCAGCAGCTTCTTTTTTGTCCAACTCTTCCATTTCCTCTTCCAATCCTGGAATGACACTGTGCAACAGCTCTGCAGCCTTACCCAAATCACCCTGCTTCCGTGCCAATATCAATTCCCTCCTCGCCCCATCCAACTTTTCCTGCAATTTCTTCCCCCGTTCCAACTCTTCTTTCTCCTCAATCCACAATTTATTCAACCGTTCCAACTCCACCTTCAACCCCTGCACCTCTTGATCCACTGTTTCCTTCCTCGCTAACGACTTGACATCGTCCCCCTCATTGGCCAGGGCACTTTGTTCAATCTGCTTCGTCAAAAGGTCACGCTCGACTTTCCAAATGATTTCGGGTTTGGACTCTTGCTCTAGTCTGAGCCTACTGCAAGCCTCATTGACGAGGTTGATAGAATTGTCAGGTTGTTTGCGATTGGTGATGTAGCGGTTGGAGAGGGTTGAGGCAACTAGGAGTGCCTCATCCTGGAATGTGAAGCAAAATGAATGTGGAAAATATTGTGCATGTTGAAAGCATTGAGATAATATGCAACATTAAAAAGGAATTGTTGCATAGTACAAGGCAACAACCATCAACTTGTCTTAACCCTTATCCCATGATGCAACTCATTACCATTGTTCAACCCTCTCAAAATACTAACTGTATACTCCACACTCGGTTCCTTTGCATACACACTCTGAAGCCTTCTTGCCAAGGCCGCATCCTTTTCAATCATTTGATATTCATCCAATATGGCGGCTCCCAACAATTGAAGTTCACCCCTTGCAAAGCCTTACCTGTTTATCATTCTTGCTGGGAAGCATTGGAAGTGTTAGGGGGGTGTTAATTCAACATCAAGGGTTAGGGTAGAGGAAGGCACCAACTCAAACAGAGAATTGAAAAAATAGACACCGGACACGCAACAACAGTCGACACACACTAAGTCCACACCGAACGTGACAATTAATCTTACCTGACAACTCTTATGTGTTAGAACTCTTGGCGGCACTTGGTGGCTGGTGAAATAGCTGCAATAAGCACAAGATAAGAATTGGGTTTGAGGTCGGCTTCGTTGTTGGCAGCTGCATGCTGGCAGCGATGCACCAAAAAATGGTATCTTTTGCAGTAAGAGCTTGGCGCGCCGGCCACATCTACACTTCAAATTACTTCTGTGCACTCAGCCACAGTTGCTGAGTGCACAGTTGTGATTTGACCCCTATTGATCCAGTGTGGACCTAGCTTTCAATGCAACAGTGGTGCTGACAGAGAGCAAAATTTCCAAATTACTAACTGTTGAAAGGGTCCATTTTTGGAGATGGCTTGGGCGCATTTGAACACAAAATCTGCGATATTCAAATCTGCAATAAACAATCAATTTCACGGGACTACGCTCGCTCCCAAATTTTGATGGGCTTCTGGACCCCCTACTGAAGGTCCACACCATTGTCAAGGGACAGGGTTGGACAAGGACATATTTCCACCGTAGGCAGCAAGGAGAACCTGTGGGCTAAGCAATCAAACTTCTGCCTTGGGGATATGATATCCCATGACATCAATGTGAGTGACTTCTCCATTTGTAGTAACCGCGGGTAGTCATAACATTCCTTCACCAGCAACTTGATTAGCTTGGGAAAGGTCCTTGATTTTGACATTGCTGCTGGAGTATGAGAGAAAATCATCCTTAACAGGGCTGATACATACAGAGGCACCTGTGTCAACGATTAAAGGAACTGATGAAGGACCAGATGGGCTGAAAGCAACTGGGTGTCAAACGTAGAAAACATGAAGGCAAAATGGACCAAGTCAAAAGGTTGCTAGTGGGAATTGTCCAGCAAGGAGCCGACGACCAACTGAAGAGACACTATGCCGATAAGAAATGGAATGACTCTCAAACCACATGTGAGTGAATTGACTTGGAGAGAAGTTAGCCAAGAATGCATTCACTTGAGCTTCCCATGAGGTTTGTGAGGTAGGAGGAGCTGGAGGAGACAACAATGAATCAGACAACATTTGGACACAATGTTGTTTGAAGGTGGAATGGGAGATATGCCGGCGCTCTTTGTAGGACAATGAAATGACTTGCAAACCAGTGATAGCAGTAGACTGCTGATCCGGGAATGGGCAGAATAGAACTTCGAATTGTTGTTCAGATGATGGATGATTCAACCACAATAGAACAAGATCAAAGGATGATGGAGACTCTGTACAGAAGCCGAAAGAGTCAATGGTGGCATTAGACCAGAATTCAGAAGACTTGTGACAACAAAAGTAGATGGTGAATGCATGGAGCATGATGTCAAACCAATCTAGAAGGGTGAGACCAAACAAGAACTCTGCTAGACCACAGGGACACATACAACTGAAGAAACAAAGGTAGGACCAAACTGGTTGGCTAACATGAATGGAGGTGAGAGGAGATGAAATTTCATTGCTTGGTGGGGATGGAATGGCGGATGTACGCTCACAAGACCAACACTTGAATCGATGATGTTGCTTGATGGGTGGAGGTGTAGACCAAAGTAAGAAAAGATGATATTCTTTTGAGTTCCGTGGAGCCAAAGGACATGGGAAATGGTATGGAGGAGATGACGGTGGGGTGGATGGACCACACCACCATGCAAGCAAATCAAATAGAAGATTATGAATGCCAACACAAAGACTGATCCAAGGACTAAACCAAGATGGAGAGACGTGGAGAAGTGTGCAAGGTTTGGTTGGAGAAGTAAGGATCCATTGGCAAGTGTACGCATAAGGAACGATGGATGGCACATCACAATGCAAAGAACTATCAAAACAAAGATCCAACCAAGGATCAATGAAAGACTTGAAATGATGGATCCAGACATCCCAACCAAAACAGTTGAAGACGAGAATGGAAGACCCACACACCAAGAGACCTCCATGCTGAAAAATAGCCAACCAGATGCCAAAATAGAAGACACTGAAATGAGCAACGGTGGTGCACCAGAACCAAATTCAATTTGGTACGAGAGGAGGCCTAAACCAAGGAGAATCTGGCAAACAAAGCTGGAAGCAATGCCATTCATGCAACCACTGTGGAAGCCACATAACAACTGACCAAAGACAACCATAAAGTAGAAGGACTGTGAAGAGTTGATCAGATGGAGAGGCTGCAATGTCATGATGGAAGGGAAGAACTAACAAAGATTCAAAATAGATTGGAAACCAGGTGGTGATACACTGGTAGAAGTTGAAGATGTATGAATTATATAAGGTTGATAGACTCCCATAACTACAATGAAGGAGATGAAGGATAGAGTCATTAATATTGGAGCAAATTGAATTTGGTGGATCGAGGGCAGGTGGCAGTGGAACAGGTTGAGCCTCAAGTTGATCCCCAACAAATTCTGCGATGCGCTGACAAGGCAGCTCTTTTATAAACCACAATTGGAACAGTTGGATGATGACCACCAGGAAACAGAGAATAACAACTAATGAAGAGATGATGAAGGGACATGGAGAGACTGAAAGAGCCGAGACAGTTGATGCGGAGAAGGAAGGAAACATATATAATAACAGAAATAACGAAGAAAATTTTGAAGCTTTGAACATTTGTATGAAAGGAATGAAATGGCAATCGTGAGGACCAGAGCAAGACCACTACCTAGGAGTTTCCCAGGCCACGCGTGAAGGCTGCTGTGTGGGCATAGTAGCCGTCATCAGAATCACTCTTCTTGGCTTCATCTGCTTCATCAGCTGCTTCATCAGCAGGCAGAGACTCTGCCTCAACTTGGGAATCCTTGTCAGGATGAGAGTCATCATCATCAGCATCACTAAGCTGGGTCATAGTCAAAACATGTTGAAGGAACTTGATGTCTTTCTTCTTCCCTGTCTTGATGACTCTATCTGTGGCAAGTTTGGTAAGTTTGTCGGACATTCTCTTGCAAGAATCAGCAGCTTTGTGACCTTTATGACTGCAGTAATTGCAGTTCCAAGGAAAGCGTCCACCCCCACCACCATTACCATGACCACCACCTGGGCGTCCATGACCACGACCACCAGGATCACCATGACCATCATTGGATTCGCGACCGTCTTTTGGAGAGCAAGCAGGAGGTTTTTCAGCAACGAAATTACTGCGTCTCTTGTGGTTGATGCCTTCCCAAGCCCGCGCGGACCTTTTATCCTTATAGAGGCATTCCAAATCCATCAAGGCATCATTCACTTGTTTTGCAAGTGGAATGTGCTTGACTGACTCACGGTAGGCATGCATACTGTACATTGATTTCTGTGTTGCACAGAGCTGCTTGAAATCAGGGTTATCTTTCAATGCCATGCCGTCCAAGATGCATTTCAAGGAGTTGGAGGGCAAATAATCACCAAGGTAATGCCCAACAGAATGAATTTTCCTGGCGGCTTTGCTCACGTCCTGACCCTTGAAGTTACAAATATTAAACGTCTGAATGAAGCTCTTGAGAAAATCTGTGGTCTCCTGAGACACAGAAACTTGACATCTCATGGTGAAGAAGAATGTGGTCACGTCACCAATAGCCAAAGGATCATCCAGCTGTAGCAAATCCTCTTGAACCATTGCATGCAAAGAATTGTCAGAAGACCCAATTAACAAGTGTTGCGCCCCACTATTGGCAGCGTTTTCAAGGGGACTGGCACACAATGAAAGGGCATGTTGGTGTTTGATGACAACATCGGGAGAAAGGTTCTTCCATTCGGCTGGTAAGTACTTGTAGCAATTGCGATCGATATTCTCAATGCTGTCAGGATTGGTCTCGTCATATTCCAAAGTATCTGGGACCCAGAAACCACCATCAAGGCCGTACTCCAAAAGTCTCTTGGTATACTCGTGCACCGCCCGTTGGTAGTCAAAGGTGTCGTCAGCAAGGGCCAAGAAGTCATCCACCAATTCAGTTGGGGAGATTAAAGGATTCATGAACTTGACCTTCAATGGCTTGGTAGCAATATCACAGACCTTTTGCATGTCCTTTGCCTTCTGTCCCATTCCTTCTTACTGACAATAACTTTGGAGTTCTTACATTGTTTGGACGTGCATTGGAAGGAGCGGAGCAAGAGGCCAACAGCATTCATAATTTTAGGCCCACTGAAGTCATCACTGGAGTGGGAACTGATGGAACTGTCTGAGGAGCTCGATAATGAGAAACTACTAGAACTGCTGAAGCTCAAGGAAGAGCTCAAATTCAAATAGGAAGAGGAATGACAAGAATGACAAGAACAACAATGGCCACGAGAATGACGTGAGTTGCGCTTTCTGTACTTCTTTTTCTTTTGCTTGGAATTCTTCTTCTTCTTATGAGACTTGGCATCCTTCTTCTTTGAATCCACCTTGGCTCCCTGAACCCCCTGACCTTGAACATTCAAAAACTGAGAGGGATGACTGGATGGGCCGGAAGGTGGGGCACCATTGCTACGATTGGATGTGGCGACGGCGTTTTTTTGATGGATCCATACTGGATGTACTTGACTGAACTACTGGTGCTGTGGTTTCTTTGGCCTTGAGATTGTGGGCAATGCCAGGATCCGAATGAGCGTCAATGTCAGTCCTTGCAATGGACCTCCGATTGAAAACACTGCTAACTCCACTGAAAATCCCTCCTCCTTGTTCTTGCCAAAGAGTATTGATGTGTTCGAATGAATCACACCCATTGGTAATGCGGCGTGAGGCAGGGTTGAGGGAGGAAGGGTCAGTTGCATTGAAAGACATGATGACAATGAGAGTGACCGATGACAATCGAATGGGATTCAAACCACGCTGGAACTTTTGCCACAGTATTATATTATATATGGTATGCAAAGGCACTGTGCACTTCTTCTTATTCCACCACAAAGAAGCAAATTCACTAGTATCTAGAAATGATTTGTTTGCTAGATAGTTAGATTCTTATACTACAATTTTGTTTTAATTCAATTCTCACAAGTTTTTTTATTTGGACTGTGTAAGTAAGTATATCACATGTGTGAATCCTGAATTGATCAAAGATATACTAAGGAGTCAAACCTTGGTTTTCAGTACAAACATGTTATTAATTTTGACCATTTTATCCTTGCATCACACCATATAATGTAAATGAGTTCTTCAAATTCAGCTTGCTTTGATTTCTTAGCAGCTGATCAAGCTTTTGTAAGTTAAGTAAAACAAGAATAAATTGTCTAAAACTTTATGTTGTATGGATGTGTTTTTATACACCAAATTTGAATTAATAAAGAAAAGTTGCTTGAAAATAGAAATGAACACAAACAGCATGTCTTTGACACTTTGGTAATAAGTCAACAAATCTTCAGCACCAGAAGAATGTTAGAGAAAAAAAAATAGCTCACTGAATCTTTATGTTTATATTTTATACATCAATGTGTTTGAATACCTAAGTAAAGTTGTGGTACATTACCCATCAGTATACAAAACAACTATCAGTAAGTGTTTTGTTGTTCAAACAGAAGAGTAGTAGCAGTAGATATTTGTGTTGCTGTTTCTCATCTTTTCATTGCTATGCCATGAAAACAAACTAACACAAACAGGGTTCCAGGATATACACTGATACACACATGAATAATACTAATATCCAATTCTGATTGTACACAAAGGGTACCAACATTGCAGTGTAAAATGAATGAGCCATTTGAGCATTGCTCTATCTTTTTGCCATTGTATGTCTATTGGTGAACATTATAATAAAAATAAAAAACAGTAAATTACAATTGTAAAATAGCACAGCAAAATTAACAACAATTATTTATTGTTTGCAAAAATTACTTTTGCCATTCAAATATAATCTTGTTGTTTTTTGGTGATAGTACCAATGACAATGACTAACAAACAATATATGTTTTTTATTTTTTTCATCCTATTATATCTATGTCTTAGACTCCAGACAAAAAATCAGGTGATTTTGTACATTGGAATAAATATAAAATAACATTGTCTTAAAAATTGAATCAAAACCATTCTGACTTAAAGTAGCATCTTACAATAAAAAATAAAAATGTGAGATTTAAAAGCAAAAAAGATATGGTATGGTATTCTTGCTATACTTTTTTACGCCAGACATTTGAAATAAAATTTGTAGCAATAGATACTTAGGTACTCACAGCAAGCGCAAAACACCAAACACCAAAACACTAGAAAAAAGCAAGAGCCAACACCATTTTCAATAATGGTGTTCCGCATAGTTGCTTAAACTTTAAACAGCTTTTGCTGTAGCAGACATGGCTGTATTTGAAAAGTAGAATTAAGTATATTAAGGTTCTACTTAAGTAAGAAATAAAAAATGTTGCCAGTCAGCTAGCCCTCCTGAAGAATTGTGTCTATGCTACTTACAAAAAACTGATCAAAATGAAAACAGTTTTTTGACATCTAATTACCCAGTACTTACTACTTAAGTACTTACTTACATAAAACTCACATAAAAAAATAATATCAAAGAGGAATCGAGACTCAAAAATAAAAAAAACAATACATACTTAGGCACAGGGGGAGTAATTATTTAATTGACTTCATTATGTGTTCGTGGTTCGCACAACACCAGGTAGGTACAGTAGTAATTTTTAGTACTTATGGGATGTTACTATTGTATTGTACCATACGATACCATATTCAAATTCTGTGCTCGATTACAATAGGTACATCTATTTAGAGTACAATAGTATTGTATTCTATTGTACTCCAGGATTAAGTACAACATACTTACGTCAGCTTACGTCGATCAGATCGATTAACATAATAATAATATACTCCTACTTATTATATTATGG
>JALLOT010002060.1:0-13487 GCA_036939595.1 Thalassiosira livingstoniorum | reverse complement strand
ATGCTGATTTTGTCTGACCATTGTATTTTTGGGCTATTGATGTTTTTTAATTGTTTCTTGTGCTTTATTCAAGACAGATGTAAATACTTTGCTGTGTATAATGTGACAGTAAAGACCTGTTGTCATTTGCTTTGAGCTGTTTAATTGATTGTTGTGATGTGTCATTTTGTGTTGCAGTTACAAAGAAACTTGCACTTAGTGCAAATTTATAAGATGTTGTTTGGTCAATTCAAACACTGTAAATATTTGTGAGTTTTCATATTTGTCAAAGATACATTTTATCACTGCAGAATTTTTGTAACGCATTGTTTGTTTGAATATTATTCTAGGATTTAATTTCTCTTTTCTTTGCATTGGTAGATTGTTCATTTGCAAACAGTTCCATTGCAAAACTCTCATTTTGAGTTGTTTGAGTTTATTTTTTTGGTTGTTTCTAGTCTTGATTATTTTGAATTGACAAAAAGGTTCAGTAACTTATAATACTTGGGCCATATTTCTGTGCTGTCAAATAAGAATCATTAGTAATTGGTTGTTAATATTGTGTCTTGTAGAAATGGAGGTACTGTTATTTTTGCAGTACTCACAGCTTCATTCGTAAACTACATTTTTAGGATTCCTTTCACTTTGAACATGCTCTATCTTGGTATATTAATTCTTGGTTTGCATTATGTGCCTCATCATATGAATGTGTCTTATTAAGATTCATTTTGTAGTTTTTCATTGCTAATGGGATTGGATAATCTTGTGTAGTTGTATTTTCTAAGGTTTAATGGCAATCAGCTCAGGATCAGGACAATTAGTTGAACAAATGTTAGCTGATTTTATGAATGAAATTATAATGCACAAGATAAAGATAAGATTTAAAATACAAAAAAGCCTAGGATCAAGTACCTGTACATTATTTGACCTTTGTGTTTTGGTATTTTTCTGTCCCTGTTCAGAAAATCAGCTCCACTCATGAATGGTTGGTTCATTATTCATGTAGATGAGCAATTTTATGAGTTGAAAGTAACAGCATCTTTATTATATATCAAGAATTAGTTTTTTTCTGTGACAGAATAAAATGCTAAGGACTATCAATGCTACTTTTTACTGTTGCTTCTTTTTCTTCTTGATGCTTATCAATTATTACTTTGTTTATTCTGCTTAATGTTTGGTGTCAATTGTAACTGGAAGTATTAGTTGCATTTGATTCCTAATTCTTGAATGGTTTTCTGGTAAGCTTCCATTTTTATTAATCTAATGATCTGTGAAAAGACCACTTCCAGTATCTCATGATGATATCCATTTTGTTGTAATGATTGTGATTGTGTCATCTTCCTATCCACTGTTGCAGCTTTCATTCTATCAAGTTGAAACAAAAGAGATATCCCAGTCTCTAGTCTTTCTATTATTTGATGTGTTCTTTTCCTTGAATAAAAAGTTCTCTGAGTTTCTGATGTGGTTCATTTTAAGCTCTTTATCACGGGTACTACATCTCTGAAATTGGATCTTACACTCAATAAATTTGGTATCCCTCTCCAAGGACATAATATCAAGTATCACATCGAAATGAAGACATTGATCTTGTTAAGATCAGGGAATCAGCTTAAGCTGAAGCTAAAGAACCTTATGAGGTCTTGAAGTTTTGCTCTTTGATGAC
The DNA here is from genome assembly GCA_036939595.1 of Thalassiosira livingstoniorum. Classification (NCBI taxonomy): domain Eukaryota; phylum Bacillariophyta; class Thalassiosirophyceae; order Thalassiosirales; family Thalassiosiraceae; genus Thalassiosira; species Thalassiosira livingstoniorum. The sequence continues at coordinate 11,845 of JALLOT010002060.1, read as the reverse complement.
TTCCAAGTCTTCTGATAGCTTCCCTTGTATATCTGAGGCATGATCCACTTATCCTGTACAACCACTTATATCACTTAAGAATTCAAGTTTTCAGATGAATCCAAAAGATTGACACCAAATACTCAGATACTCTTCACTAGCCTCTCCAGAAAAGAAGTAGAAGAATGTCTTCTAAGGTTAATGAAGACTTATTTCTGTGCAATTGGTGTGTATTTTATCTTTATTGCCTAAGATTGCCTCTTCTAATATAATTTGCATTGTATTAAACTTTCTAAAATGTTTCCATTGATAGTGTTCACATTGTAAAGAAGTCTCAGATCTCTCAGAGTACACATCATAAAAATTTCCAACCAAATCCTTGGCCATGGGTCATTCCTCCTTTTCCACACATCTCTCATTGGAGCATGATGATTGAAATAGACTCTTCTTATTAGCCTTTCTGCTAATGATTTTTCTCCCAATGAATGATGAGTGCCTTCAATATTCAATATATTGATGCAACATCCAACTCCATAATGTTAGGCATTTTAGAATTTACTGGTTTGTTTTGATTGATTCAACATTCAAAAATTAATGTTACTAATTATTTCTAAATTTTTGGCTCCAAGCTCCTCAGAGCTCCTCTGTTTTAATCATTTTTGGGCACCTTTGATACATGACAGACAAGATATTCTGGTTGTAATCTCATTTCATGATTGTATGTGTCACCTTATTGCTTAGATGGAAGAGTGAGATATTTCCTCCTTTTGAATAATTCATATTTTCTTGACAATATTCTTCCCAGTCTCACAAGTTTGTGGTGTTTATACTCCTTATGGTATTACAATAATAAATAAAGACTTTCAATGCAAAATGCTTTCCAAAATGTCAAATCTTGTTTCATAATAATGCAATTGAAATATGTTACTTCCAAAAAACTACTACAACAGTGTCAATGGATAATATCTAAAACAGGAACTCATGTTTAAGTTAACACTTCACTTGACTTCCAATTAAATTCATTTCAATTTTACCAACAAATTACATAATATGCAAAGAAAGGATGAAATGTTGATGGTAAACACATAGAACTTTTTGAAAACATGTTGGACACTTCTAGGAAAAGTGAAAGATTTAGCAAAGACAACTTTTGAACACACCAAGCAAGATTGATCAGCATGAGTAAATATTTTCAATGTCTAATGGAAAAGAAAATGATGATATTTATTGCAATGAGGACAAGGAAAAAGTTAATAGGCCATTGGGTGAAATGATTGATCCAAAAGCATGAATATGGGAGAAAATGATTGATAAGAAAAAATATTGAACATAGACATCATCACATCTGTAGAAATAAACTCTACAAATAGCATGAAATCAGCCAAACTCACACAAATAGACAATAAGCCAAGATATAGACTACAAATGAGGGTAAGGAGAGCCATGGATATATGAAATTAGATAATAAAAACCCAGTAGTTTGTAACACATCAAATTAGGTAAATGCTAAATTGTTTTGTTCACTCCTTGAGATCATTTATATAAATCAAACAACTGATAGAGATAGAGATTTTATTGCATAAATTTTGGTGTTTCAAAATAAACTAACAATATGATGCTGTTATCACTAAGATGAAAGGTACAAATACCAATCACAGGAATCACTTTGTTTCAAAATATCAAGAAAGATTTTGTAGCTCAAATATTCAAAACCACAATGTATAAAGTCGTAGAAACTATATAAGTTTTGCTTTGTACATTAATGTAACATACATTTAATGTGTAATCCTTGTATTCAGGACATTACCTGCCAAATATTATGAAGAATTAAGAAAATTTCTGAAACCTGAAACTAAAATTAACAAGTTTATGTGATTTTGTTACTTGTTGATGATGGATCTTTTGTAGGGATGAAAATATTTGACGAGTCTTGACATAAATATGAAGCACACAAAAAATCAAAAAAATGGAACAAAAATACTTCATCAAAAACTAAGTTTTTCATGTACTAGTAAAAATGACAAGGAAATATGAGATAATAATGAGAAAACTGAACAAAGATTGTTCTAATAATCATAGATATTCAATGAATTTCTTACATTTGAAGTATTTTTCATTAACTTACATGTCAATAAAACTGAATAATGATATTAGCATTTCAACCTTTTAAAAGAATGTAAAAAATAAGCCAAAAACCAATTATAAAATTAAAGTTTACATTCATTGTAATTCCTCTATGTTTTTGAAGATTATCTATTCTTTGTATAATGGAAATGATTACTACAAAAATAAGGAATCCCAAGAGAATTCAAGGTTTGAAAGCTGATTCTTTTGAACAAAATACATAAAATAATACAGACTAGAATATACTAGCTGCTTCAGTAAGAGAATAACCAAACGGATCTGGTAATGATAACAGCTGATAACTACACAATACTCAGTAAATTCAATAGCAGACAAAAAGACCTAATATTGCCAGTAATAAATAAAGAACTCCAGAAATGTTACTATCAAAGCATCAAAATATCTTGAGTAATAGTGATACTGATACTCATTGATTAGTGATTGAAATCTTGGTAAACATAAATATTTAAGTTACCCAACAAATGCCTAACCATAAAGATAAAACACAGACAATCTTTGTTCACTGTTCACCATCCAATAGAATCATACAGTGCAAGAATCTTGGTTATTGATCAAATTACAAGAAGGGAGGTTCTTTGAAGTATTTTTTGTAAGAGGAATGACAACCTTGTACCTTGTCTCTAAACTAGAGATATTCAAAGAGGAAGCATTCTATATCAAGGCAGGTCTCAAGTTTTGATGATCACAAGCTTATATCAATCATTGCTTTTGATGTCAATATGACAGTAGTGAATACTAATTGTGCAAAAACAATAAGTTGAAATAAAAAGGTAGCTTATCCCTACAAAATAAGATAAACAGGATGTAGAAACATCTCAAGTCAAGTTTATTTCCATAATTTTGATTTAAATTTCAGAAAATCAAATGTTCTAAATTCTAAAAATAAACTTATACTAATTGGTTAATACAATTTATTGGTAAGAATGAAATTTGGGGAGTTTTTTGCTGTATGTTTCCTTTCACTATTGTATGCAAAAATTAGCAAGATATTAGGAAAACAAAGCTTTGCTTAGACAGACACATTGCTATCAAACCAAAAACAAAAACCTTTTAATGGGGTTTCTTCTTTCAAAATTTACTCTGATTCTTTGCTAAATCACAGAATGGAAAAGTTTTGATGATGACAGAGTATTTTGAAGCATGTATGCATCAAACCTTGAATAATACAAAAATAATAATGTAAGAACCCATTCAATAAGAGAAAAGATGGTGTTATTATGAATCTTTTTTTAGAACCAAGACCAACAAAACTGTATGTGCTGGGAAAAAGATAGTGTAGTTTTAGTTTCAAATCTCATTTCAGTGTTTTGATTTTGGATACCATGTGCTTGTGAGAATATCAAACATTCAATTGGATAGCCAGCAAGAAAATGTGGATCATGTAAGAATGAGAGAGATATTCCATTCACTCATCCAAAAACCTTGGTCCCTTGGGTGATGATATGATGAACATGAAATAAAACAGCAGTATTATTGAGAATAATTATGACAGAACCATTACAGTATCAATGTTAAACTAGGGACTTACTCCCTCTTAACACAAAACAAGAAACAAGAAACAGGGAAGAGGTATTACTGAATTAATCAATGGATTCAATCCAAAAAAGGGCATTTATGTAAAATTTAGTAGTATGACTAATGAGGGTATAAAGTGTCCAAATAAGCAGATAAACACATCATTTCATAGCAAAGTATTTTTGGAATCAAACCTTTGACAACTAAGAAGTATCTCAATAAACATCATGAGGCATGACAAAACTCAAAAGACATTTTTTCCTGTCCGACTCCTTTGGATGATGGGATGAAAGTTAATGTTGAAATATTTGGTACACAAAAAATTTCATGTATAAAACAAAAGGCATAAACTAGTATGAGAATTCAATAGAAGAAAAGCCATTAACTGAGAGGCCTATTTGCAATAACAATATTCATAATATTCTATGATAAGAGATTTAGCATAGTCAGATGATTCCAATACTGCTATTTGAGTTACAGCTCACAACACTTTATTCTTTTTGTAAAGTATAGATTGATTTTCTTGAGAAACTTTGTAACAATGTTTGAAGAAAAATAAAGTTCAGATTAGATGATTCTTTCATCTTTGTAACTTCTAATCTTGGAGCATTATCTGTAAACATAATAACAAGGTTGAGTAGTGATTATCAGCCAATAGGGTAAATAAAAACTCTTCAAGTAAGATAAAACTACTGATTCAATTGAAGCTCCTATTGAACACATTCATACCAATGTATTGGATGACATAGCCCTGATTTGGAGTTTTTTTAGGTCACCTCATGAAAACAAATCAAAGGATATGAATTTAGAAAAATTACATTTTGTATAAAAAATGTCCTTATGAGTGGGAGAATTTGATATTATCATCTATGGAATTTTCCAAGAAGTCTCTGGTTCTAATGATTGCAAAAACATGCGTAATTTTTTCCAGGAATCTTGCAGTAAGAATAAGAGCATTGTCCATCTGGATACTGAAGTAAACAAAAAGTCAAAAATTCTTCTAAAAGTTAAAAGATAAATTCATGAGGAAAAATTAGGAAACTAATAAAGCTTATTGATATTGTAAGAGTAGATTCTGACAAGATCAATTCATGTTATGAGCATAAGAATTTTACAAGAAATGACTCTTTAGACTTGTTTGAGACACTCACATGCTTGTCAGTTAATCTATTAACACTGTAGATGTCTGGTTGTTGATATTAAAGCATAGATAAGATGAATATTCTATTTGTGGAATTGAGAATGTTTGTCTCTGGGAATTAATTATCAAAAATAAAATAAATCTTTTTGATTGAACCAGAAAACATGGACACAAATTTATAACAACAAAAGAGGTATTTAGATCTCATGCAATGGGGAGTTCAGAAGCTCATTAAAATTATGATTCCCACAAAACAGTAGCTTTCATATTTGTCAAATGGAAATAAATTGAGAAGTTTATGAGTGAAGTGTGATCTTGATATTTCATTTGTTTCAAGTATATTAAACTTGAGTATAAACACTTCATCCATTTTTTCTGTATTATTATTTTGTTTTACAATTAATTGCTAAGAATGACACATTAAAACTTAAATTTAGTTGGTTTTCTAGGAAATACAATATATTAACTCATTATTAAATGAGATAAATGGTGCAATTTAGGAGAGTCAGCCCACGTAGGCCCGTCCAAACGGACCAACTAAATGTACTTTAAAATATCTATTACATTATTAAATGAGATAAATTCACCCAGAACACAACATTGTTTAAATTTCTGTAAGTGTTGCAAGTTTTTGTCCATTTATTTGTTGTGCTCAAATTTTTCTAAGTAAAATTAATTTGAATTACTTCCAAAATATAATTTCTCTAAGGAATAACCTGATTTGCCAGTAAACAACATCAAATGAACTAGGGTTTTGTGCAAAAAAGCTGTGTAAATTTTTATTGTTTTTCCAGATATCTCTAGAATATTAGTACCAAGATAAATCACAGATTTAATTTTCTGTATCCTAGGAAAACAAGACAGATGTCACATATTGCAATTTAGACATACAAAAAATAATAACACCACAGAAGAATGAATAAAATATCTATCATATACTACACAAATTTTATTGAAAATCATCAACTGATGAAATTTATTGACCTTTCCAAAATTCAATTCAGTTTTTTATCTTTGTATACTCACACAGAAATAGAATCTCATTAACAACAATAATCTTTTAATCCCCAATTTATTTTGTTAGCAGTCAAAAAAACAAATAACATTGTAGCTGCTTTCATTTGCTTTCTACTCATCATATAAAATTATTTGTGTAGTCAAGTTTGGTTGTTCATAACTTTGTGATACCAATCAATAAAGGCTGAATTTGATGCTTTAACTGAATATGATAAAATACCTAAGTACAATTTAGATAAAGAATGAAATCAACCTTTTCATTCTAAGCTAAAGACAATTGCAATCAATTACCTTCATATTCAATAATCTTACTTTTTCAAGCATTTTGTAGCATCTCTTGTTACTATTTTCCTGCTAATTCCAAGTACTCCCCATAATTTCTGTTTGGTTGTAAAGGTCAAAGTTTTTTCAAAAGATAAACAGTCCTTAAAAACAATATTATTTGTTCACAATACACAATCAAATTATCTTTGTATACTACTCTCTTATTGACACTACTTCATCAACACTGCCTTTCATCAAAAAGTATTATCAAAAACTTACTAGAAATATAAAGCCTTTGGATTTCTATTTCATCTTGCATGTTCTAAAAAAGACACCAGCTCAACACAGATGTTTATTCATACTTTTAAGTATCATTATTCTCTGATGATTGGACTGCAAAGTGATTTATGAGCAAGTAAACCACGTGGCTACAAAAGTATATGATTCACTTTTTTCACCTCTGTTGTCAAGTTATTGAATGAAAACTTTGCCTACTACAACCAAAATGGCATATATTTGTTACCCCTTCCTGCAACATCACACTCTTAATTTGGTTTTAATATGAATTACTCACTATTCAAACAATAATGTAATTTGGAAACAACATGTATTCTCAACTCAATAGTTGCCAAAACTCTATGAATATTAATCAACTAATATCTCTTCATATTTCACACTTCCAGTACCAGCAAAAATAAGTGCCATGTGATGTTGTTATGACCTTTTTGTAACATCCCATTTCAATCCTTATTCCAGCAAAGATATTCCTTACATTTTCTAAATAAGTCGTGGTCAACCTTAATTATAATTATGACCTAAGGATAAGTATTTTTGTGTTGGTTTCTATGGAATGAGAGCATCAATACTATCAAACTTTTTGATTCCACTCCCACTAGCACCACAATTCTCTGATCAATGATGTTGCCCAGCAACTGTAACCACCACTGCACCCAATGAAATGTTGGTGGTTGTAGCAAGTTGATAATGGACATGCAGAAGTGGAAGCCATAATTATTGATAATGGCACACTTGGCTTATGTGTCTGGTCTGAAAAATGTCATATTTAATTTGAACTCCTTTCTTAGCTTCCGTTTACTTGCCACTCCAAAAATTAGAAGAATCTTTTTTATGGAAAAAATGCCTTATGGTTGATTTTAAAAGATTATTATTTTTATTGGCTTATTGCCATTTATACCAATTAACAAACCTCCAACTCTTATCTCTTGCTGTTGATTTTGAATAGAAGTGTTTCTTGCAGATATCATTCCTTCCTAATAATAACCACTTATCACAAGAATATTTGCAAAAAACTAAAGTAATCTTTTTGAAATAGTATTTCTTAAAACATTTTTCTGTTGATGCCCAATTCTTTTCTCAAATGACAAGTTAGAATCAATACAATCATTCTTTTATCATACCATGCTCCCAGATTCAATAAAAACTATCTACTCATTTTATACTTTCTTTTAAAGAATAAGTAGCACCAAACAGCCCAATGATTTATGTTCTTGTGGATCATCTATTTTGATATTGAATACCAAGGAATATCAAAATAACATCCCATACCAATGTTACCACAGTTATCTATTCTCTTCAATAAGTGAAAGGTGTGGAATAATTGTCCAGACAAAACTTTTACCAGTTCCAATTAATTACCAAACTGTTATTGAAAAATATCAACTTATCTCTCTGTTTGTAATCAACTGCAATAGAACCATACTCTTCTTTTTCATCAATTAAAATAGAGACAATACTTTGAAAAAGATTGTGATGGGATATCACAGCCAAAGGATATTCAGTAGTGGCATGTGCCACCACTTGGTGATCAATTTGAACCAACTTTCATTTCCAACCACTGAGCTAACATGACTCATTTAGTTGTTTTTTAATCTATGATATTTATTGTAATACTGTTAGAAAATGTTGGGAATAGATCATAGATTATGTTGAGTTCTACAATACAACTAATACTAGAAGATACAATACAATATAGCAGAAATAATACAATATCAGTTTGAGCAAAAGAAATCAAACAAGAGCACACATGTGAGTGCATAAAAATAGTGTACTCTATTATATTTTATCCTTCATTCAGGATTAAGAAATTTCAGTTTTTCCACATCATTGTCATCAATAATAGAGTATTTTTCACAAAAGTGAGAGGGCCAAATAGAATCATTCAGTAACAACATCATCTCATAGCAGTCAATACCAATTTCCATTTATGGTGCATGTCATGGAAAATACACAATGAATTTGCTTGCAATTAGGGAACAATTTGATTGGCAATAATTAATTTATTGTGCAAATTGTGGTATACAGAGAAAGTAATCTCATTAATTAATTGCTTTGGTTCATTGTTCAAAAGAAATAAAATAACAATTCAACACCACAACATTTTCTTGCTTGGAGTAGTTTGGCAACTGTTAACAACTCATATTCACAGCCCCCAATACTGCATTCAATCCATTGACTGTTCAATCAATGATTACTATCATAATAACCCTAATATAAGACATACTACAATGGGAAAATTGATTTAGGGATAGAATCCACAAGAAGCAGTTTCTGTGGGGGCAAAACTTGTGGCAACTTTTAATCCATCTTCAAGCCCTTCCCATTCATCAATTGCACAAATTTTTGAAGCCTGGGAAATCAATGAAAAACAATTTCTTTTTCATCCATTCACAAAGTAAGATTGTTTACTGAGATTTCATCCAGTCCTCCCAAATACTTTTAATATTTGTTTTAGAATCTAAATAAACGTAAAAAACATTAATGTTCCATAACCTCAGAATACTTACACATATCTAATACATTCTTTAAGGGTACTTTTGCAACCATTATTTTTTGACAGCAAGATCCTATCTCCTATCCAAAAGAATAACTCAGCTAATTTTCCTTTACATACCACCACCTTCAATATTGTATACGGTCCCTAAAAACTTGTGTTTCATAATAAAGTTACAATCCACCTTTTATCAATCATTTTTTTAGCCATTTCATAAATAGTTTTTTACTATATCTAAAAGGAATCTATAATATTTTTATTGTCTTCTCCCTTTTCTTCTTTCCCAACAAGTTTTGCACTCCTATATTCTTACCTCTATACAAACAAAAACCCTACAACTCTTATAATTTCCCTATCACAACCAATTTCCATAATCTCTACCAGTCAACAAAAGCACAAATCTTATTCAAAAGACACATCTTGGACTCATTGTTCTTTGATCAAGTAACTCCTGCCCAAAAAAAAAAGTTTCATGTAATACATTTAATTGTCTTTTGCATATGACACTCCCCCAAACAACAAAGAAGGTTATTGTACCTACTCACCAATCACTTGTCTTTTAGTGGTAAGTGATTGATCACCTCAAATGCCAAATGCTCATTTATAAAATTATGATTCCTGTTTTGATGAGCTGGATGTCACTAAAAAGTATTGTCAACTTACATATTATGGAGTTTTCTTTTTAATATCTTTCTACTGCTACATTTTTCTGATAGATTTAAATTATCATCCACATAAATAGTATACTGTTACCACTATATATTGAACTAACCAGCTGCCTCATTCAATCAACTGGAATCAATCTTTCAATATATGAAAATTAATGCAACATTTGTACCATAATCTTGGAAATGAATGTGCATAAGTTATAGTGGGAAATGACACAAATGGTTTGTGGGTCTGGAATAGGAGTCAAGAACAAGAAGTGGTTTGTTGTTTTCTCTTTCATACAACCAAAATATGAGACAAAACCAATGAGACTTCTTACCTCTAAAATTTCAATTAAATAACCTAAATTTCTGACTTTTCTCTTTTCTCTTTTATGATTTAGAAATATATACCATGCCTTACAAATGATAGAAAGCATGTTCTATTCAAAGTATGATTGTGCATAAAAATAAAAAAAATCACTCATGGTGATCCATAAAAGTGTTTGCCCACAACAAGCAGACACCAAGAAACTCGTTTTTGACTTTGCAAACACCATCATTCATCTTTGTCCTACACACAACCATTCTCAGTCCAACAACAATTTCAATCAACATTTGTCTATCACAACTAAGTTGCATCCAACCTCATACTTTCATTGTTTTGCAAATCCTGTTATACTTTGAATACAACTGAACAACGGCATCAATTTAAGGATGTTTTAGTTTACATTTTCATGTCTCACCTAAATTCTCTGCTCTCTAACAACTGGAGCCACTTGATGATGCAGTCTGAGCCTGGTGACAATTGTTGCCACCTCTCACTGAGCTACCAATTGCCAGCTACCTGCCTGATCCAATCCAATCTTTCAATCTATGATAGCAACTGCAATGCCCTTGGCAAAACCAAGGGATGATTTTGTAGATAGATGCCTTGGTGACAAAATGGGGCTGGATGAGGCAGGGGAGGGCAGGGAAGGGCAGGGAAGGGCAGGAGAGGGCAGGAGAGGGCAGGGGAGGGCAGGGGGCCATGGGGCAGCCTGGGGCAGCATGGGGCCATGGTGGGCAATGGCAATTTCAATGGCAATGGGAAAGGAACTTGGCAAAAATTCTGAAATAATTATTTTTTGGTGCTGAAAAAAAATTATGGCGCGGGTCTGGCTAACTCTCTGCAAAATCCTGTGGTTTTCCCGCGGTGCATCCTCTAGAGAAAAATTTTTGGGGGGTGCTCAATTCCGTAGGACATACGATAACCAGAAGTATTATACGATACATTAGTACAGATCTTTCGTGTACAAAATTTATGGCTTACATCGTTTATTTTGTGTAAAGTACTAGTATTATTATCTGATTTCGATTGGCACAGAATGAGGATACTACAAACAATGCAAAATGCTGCAAAATGCAGTGAAAAGCAAGAGAAAGCAAGCAATAATAAGGTGGAAGGTGCACGAAAACCTATGCAAACACCTGGCAAACACTGCACCAACACCATACAAAATCACAGCACACTCTTCATTCTTCATTCTTCACTTTTCTTTCTTCATTCAGAATTCAGTTTTGCTAGTTGCTCATTTTTCACAAAACCAATTCAGGTGAGAAGATGACCCAAACCAACCCAAGCAACTGCTGTAACATCATTCAGCAAGATCCAAATACAACGATGACATTCAACGACGACAGCCCATGGCAGTTCATGGCAGTCCATGGCAGTTCATGGCAGTCAACGTCCTTCTCCGCTTTTGATTGTGCGCATTGATTGGATACGAGGGTCGGATTGGATTCTGATTGGATTACATTCGTTTGCATTCGGGAGAGCCATTCGTTTGACGAGAACAGACAACGGAGAACGGAGAACCACCCACTTGGCATTTGAATTTGACACCAAATTCGCACGGAGAAGAGTTCTTTCGTTGACACATTGACTGGATCCATCGTTCGGAGAATGAGAAGATCTTCTTTTAGGCCTCCTGGATTCCATGTCGCCATGAGATACTTCGTTGACGGTGATTTGAAATGAGGTACCACGAGCGAACTCTGAGGAATTTCGAACAACGACAGACATTCAGAAACTTCACTCAACTTTCGGATTTTTCAGCGTCAACATTGGCTCACGAATGAATGGCTTTCTTGTTCTGTACTAGCTTGTTCTGATTTTCATTGTATTGTACTGCCCATGGCAAATCAGACATCACAAACAACGCTTTTTGGAGCCGCGACTTTCCCCGAAATTATCTTTTCCCCGCCACTGCCACTCACGTTCTTTCGCCGTCCCTTCGCCACCACGCGTCGTACCTTTCGATCCAGACAACTCAACCAATCCAATCTTTCTCCAATCTCCATTCA
>JALLOT010002059.1:0-13495 GCA_036939595.1 Thalassiosira livingstoniorum | reverse complement strand
ACTAAAAAGGGTACGTTGCAATTAATTGCTTGGGGTACCATGTATCATGGTAGATATCTATCTACATGATTACTCCATCAAAAGGAAAATTACACCACACAATCCTGACCCCACCTGGCAGGAAGACAGTTCCCAATCAAACTGGAGAGAGCCTTCCATCAAATATATAATAATAATAATAGTATGGATTTTGTCAGCACAACCACACCCCCATCCACCCCTACTAGCCCTTTGCTGGTGCGGTTTGTTCAAGGAAATTATTTCGAATAAACAAACTTGTTCAAATAAACAAGATCAAAGATTGCTCATATTCCTCTTGCTAATGAATAGGGTGCATTAAAATCAGATACTTGAAGTTTGTTGAATTGATGAAAGCAACCAAGTGGAGGAAAATCTCCAAAAACTAAATTTAGAACTAGTACATGTTCATGTTCCTCAAACACCAACTAGAACATATCAAGGACCTGGAAGACAACATAGATTTGAAAGGCAATGCTAAAAATGGTGTTTCAAAAAAATGAAACATAATTATTTGGTCTTTGTCAATAGCTTCTCTTGTGAAATCTATCAAAATCAGAAAGTGCATGCTATGTGCAAAGGAGAGAGTGTACATATTGGTCATGCCATAACATGCAACTAAGCAATCCAAAAAATACTTGACTTTATCCAGAAGTGTGCATGATATGTGACTTTAAAAGGTAATTCCTTGTTTTTAACAAACAATTCAAGTTTTCAATACATTTTGCTTTTTATAAATTAAGTATGTAATTGTTTCAAATAAACACTTCCTTTATGGTTCAATTACTCCATTTTCTGGTCATGAGTATTGATTTACTACTAAAAAGCCAGTTTCTATTTGAAGTAACTTTCAAGTGTTCAAAATTTTTTCACTATTGTAAAGAAATGAAAATATCCACTGCAATGATTGTCTACAACAATAATAAAATGCATTTATGACATCTTTTGAGATTCATGTTCATTTTTCACATTCTAACTAGATTTACACTCATATGAAATAAACAGGAGCCTCAAAATTCATTTAGTGGGTTGCTGATTGCTGATGACATGGCAGGGACCACGACAAACATAATTTCCACTACAGGGGACAAATAATACCACTGATGCATTGTTTACACACTAGTTAATGCACCAAGATTCCGGTCAAGAAAAGAAAAATCTTAAAAACCATATTAGACAGAGCATTCCTCCAATCATGTGAAAGACAGTCAGAGGCACACAGGAATGAGGGTATAACCAAAATACCTCAGCTGTTTTACATACTCCACAGATCAACAAGGCAACAGTCATGTATCTAAAACAAAGAGATACTCCAACATTTGTAAGAAACACTTAAATAATTATGCTAGTTACTGCCATGTTGTGACTGGGATATAGTTAGTGAAGACATAATGATTATATTATTGCAGTTGTTGCTGAGGTTTAAGCTAGAAACCTTTAGCAGCATCAAGGTATTGCACTAAAATGAATTCATCTTTTAACATCATTTATGCAGAAATTTGGTAATGCATTGTAGATCACTGGTTTGTGATGGTGATGGTGAATTGGTTGAAAGTCAAAGATGAGATCTGTCCACAACCACAATAATTTGGAGCAGGTTGAAATGGTGGCCTTAGAGGGGATCATAAAGAGTGAACCAAATATATTAAAAAAAGAGCTGTGAAATATTCTGTTGTCATGGTTCACTACCTCCATGATAACCTCTTGATAAGGCTTATTTCAAAATGAAAAAGCTATGATGCCAGTGTGGTATCACTAACACTGAATTTTCTATTCTTCATTTTTTTCTCACCCCAGACTCCAGACAAGCAATTGAACAATTCTGTTTTTCACATGAAAGAAAATAAGATTTTATTGCTTTTGTCTTGCATTACATTTCACCAAGAAAAGGTGGGACAATTTGAGAACTTCTAAACAATTACTCCAAACCAGACGAGCCTTGTCACAATTTAGAATATAATACGTACACAGAGTGCACTAGCCATAGTAAAGCGGTGTTAGTCCTTTGTGAAGGAGTGCCGAACACAAAGGACATCTAACCCAAATTGTTGCCGAGATTGATTAGCTAGTGTATTTTTGCATGCACATTGTTCCTTGATAGATGTTGCCTAACTTTTTCAGTCCGATGGCTGGACATTATTTGAGCATTATTCCATGATTTTGTGTTGGAATAAAATTTTTCATCATTAGTTAAGTAGTTTGATTGTCAATAGTTATGGTGTATTTTCAGAGAAATTTTCTGCAAACAGTGAGGTTCAAGTGTCTTGCCTTAATTGTTTGGACTTTGACTTGCTTCTGTGAGACTTTTCACAAAACCAATGACAAACACTGCATTCACCTTGTGCAGGTAAACCGAAATCAAATGAAGTGCAAAAATGGCACATGGAATCATCACATATTTAGTGATTATTTTCTTTGTCTTTAGTAGTGGAAGAGATTGATTTACTAGACCGCACGTAATGAAGCAAAATTATAATTAAGTTTTTCATAGCTCACGGCAAACAAGGGACCACAACAACGCAAGGTACAACCATTATAGCAACATCAATTAACACATTCAAACCATTGAATTTGCAAGTACTTCAGTTGTTGCTTGCACAGCACTTGCAGAGAAGTCGCTTAGCCTTAATAGCCTCAATTTCAGCACTTGTTAAGTTTCCCCATTTCCCTCCACTGCCACCGCCCGAAAAGCTACCGCCGTCTCCATCTCCATAATTGTGAGGACGATGTCTGTGCAAGTTCCTTACACCAACGGAGGAGCCACGCAACTGAAACTCGTCCTTGTAATCGAAAGATTCTAATTGTTCAATGTCATTATCCTTTGTTTCCATCATCAAATCGACACCATCAAGAAAATCTCCTAGGATGTGTATTTCAATCTGCTCGATGGTTGCATCATCTTGTACATGAAGTGCCCGATTCAAGTCTCCGTCCTCAGCTGTATCTCCCGCCGTCGCTCCATCTTCACTCGTGCCATCATCATGATGAAATCCGTACAAACTCGTATAATTGCTACAATCCGACAATTCTTCATCCTTCACATCATCGCACACAATTGATGCAGCGGCACACTTCGCCTCAAGAAAGGCAGTGTAATTTCCCTTGTGCCCTCCACCGCCTCCTCCATGATGACGTCCGCCCCAGCGGCCTCCGTCACTTTCGCCGTCAATGCCAGTGTTGCCGCCGTTCCATCTGCCTCCATTGCCGCCCCATCGTCCGCCTCCACGGCCATTACGGCCGAGGTCCCGAACGCTTGATGAATCGTTGAGGTCGCTTGCAATCTCTTCAGCAGAGAGGGTAGCTGCTGCCAGGGCTACGACCCCTGCGATCAGTGATAGGGTAGGAAACTTGAAAAGTTTCATCATGAATTCCGGTAAAAAATAAAAGTCCCCTGTTGGCTTTGGTTCGTCAAATGTGGGGAAAATCCTGGGAAATCTTAGGATTTGTAGATTTGTACGCCTAATCTTGTGAACAATCCAAGCTCTCCAATATCAATATCCAATCATATGGGATTGAATCTGATTGAATCTCGGTGCTTCTACCATGTGCGATTGCTGCATTACTGCCATAAAAGAAGTAAGTCTGTCGAACTCTGTCGAACCCACAACTGGCAACGCAACTGTGCCGCCAACCAAGACCCACTCGCTCTTGATTGTTACGCTGCACCTTGCGACAGGCTTCTTGCGACATTAGATGCCAATAGATGCCAATCAAACATTTCGACGGAGTTTATTGAGAATGCCGTATGCCGTGTTCTGGAAAAAAAGAACAGGGTTCATTTTCATTTTTTATACGCCTTACTTCTGTCCCAGCACGTCACAGTTGAGATCACAACATGATCACATGACCTCACATGACCATATTAAAATCACATGTCATCCCAGTACCAAAATCTGTTGCTATTGTGGCATTGTGTGTGACAAACCAAGGACAAGCCACAGCATTTGGTGTGTTGTTGCCATCAGAAAATTAAATGCTTAGGGGGTAGCTAGCACTCACCAATCTTGTTATTGAATTCAGGACTGTCTCAACTCTTCTGGCAGCATTCTTAGTAAGTAGGTAAGTACTAACCAGCTTGGGGGATACATGGATGGGCAATAATTTTATCACTAAACTGAAATTTAAAAAGTACAAAAAGTGAACCCATAAGTGCAAGACAACTGTGCTAACAGCTGTACCTAATTTACAATTCAAGGGGAAAAATGAACTGATTTTCACAATGGATGTGCCCCAGAACAAAAATGGATCAGTAGTTTAATTTAGCAGTGGTGAGTGTCACCTCAATCACCCAATTACCAATGGAAATGTGGTGAAAATCTGGTCACCAGTGTGTTTCCCTGCATTTTGTTTCATGTTCTTCAATCACAAAAAGCTAGAAATAGAGAGTGGCTGGAATCAGGGCTCTGGAGAATTTTCAAGTGAGTCCCATGGAGCTTTTGTGAGTACAGATTTTCACTTTTTTGGTAGCCATCAACCTATAATTCCCTCACACATGATTACCAATATTTCAATTCAATTGATGAGTTTGCTAACAATGCTCACCCACAATGACAATCAGCTATATATCAATCAAGGGATGGTCTTTGTGGTTTATTCTTGATTTGACACAAACTAGAGGTCTCAGAAATTTTATGTTATGCTGTTCAATGCAAGTCTCTGTGCCATTTCTCCACATTAGTTGATTGCCGCTACAACAATGATAGGAGCATTGACACAGCCACAAATCCATGCTGCGGCTAATTAAAAGATGGTGTTTCTGGTTATCCAATGGTGAGTGGACCAAAGCTGTATGTGCCATTTGCAAACTCCACATCTCATAACTAATTTTTTTCTTGCTTATTATTGTGTTGAGTGTGTGTGATACTGCTCATTTCAGATGCGAATAATGTCCTAGAAGTGCTATGACATCTCATTCTTTTTCAGCAATCAACAACCAACTGATATTGAAATCTCTTGCACCAGACAACTCACACTGGAGGCACCAAGGTCAGTTTGAGGGACAGAGCGTAGTTTTGAGCAATTTATGTGTATAGATACTGCTCTGCAGCATCCATCCCATGGTGGAATTGTGGGGGTTGGAGTGGACCTATGGATTTGAATAAGTTTAGTTGTTGTATCCTTTCTGCCCCATCAGAATTCTCTGTAAAAGTTGTTTCACTTGTATGATCTTTGATTGGACCATTTGCCAATTCTCAGTAGCACTGAGCCCTCTTGTTGCTGAGGCATTTGTTCATCTTATCAATTTCTTTGCTTTGCAATGATTCCAAGGTAAGTTTGAATTCCAACGGGAAAACAAAACCAATGTACACAATCACTCTTCTAACAATTTTACTTGTTCATTGTTTTGTCAAGATGCAACAATTGTGAAATTGGCTCAATTAATTTTGCTGTGACCATTGATGACCCAAAATCCTATGCTAGTTTTGACATTGGGGAGACTGAAACGAGTCTGCTCAGTGAAATGGTGGAGAAACCTCTTGTGAACCATTGTGCTCTTGACTAATGAGCATTGTGAGTGTGAGGAACCATGCCAGTAGCATGGTAATCCATATCTATTCCCATCCTTGATGGGATTTTTGAAGTTCATCCCAAGGTATGTGTTTTCTTTTGTTTCTACATTTTCTATCATGTAAGCACAATTGATGCACAACTAACTTTGATGCTGTTTTGATTAACTCACCAGTCTTCATCTTTATTAAGCAAGTATGGACATTGAAATTGAATAAATGTGATATTGACATTTGAGTTCTGCATGGTGAGTTTCATTTTTACATTTGTTAGCTTGAAATTCAAGAAGGATTCACATAAAAACTTTTCATTCTTCTACATTGACACTTAATGAATCAAACATTGGGTACTTCAGCTGGATGGTAAAGCAACAGATCCCTGTATGATTTTTTACAATTCTTTTTTAGAAATACATAGTACCATGATGTGCATCTGTGGCAAGTGACAAGGTTTTTTTTTAATATTAACCAATGAATCTTACAAACGGACATGATGTAGTTGTTGTCACAAATACAAACTTAAAATTGTTAATGTCAGATAAATTTTAAGCTGAATGATCAAAAGTTAATGCATGACATTTGGCAGTTTGTAGAATTTTGTTTGTTTAACCAAGGGGATAGAGACCATGGGAAACTTGCTTCCCAAGTTTTGGTTCCATGTGTCAATCTTCAATAATTTGAGTGCGTAGTGATTCACGAGATTTTTGTCGAAGGACAGACTAAGCCTTTTCCCTTCAATCAAACTCTTGTGAATCAATATGCACTCAAATTATCTAAGATTGACATGTGGAACCAAAACTTGGGAAGCAAGTTTCCCGCTTGGTTTTGGCAAATTCTCTCTCACAGACTCTATTCCCTTGTTTAACAAACAAAATTTGCTCTCAGTGTGATTGATTAATCACTCCTTTCAATATTATATTTTCCTATGGTACATGCACAGAAGAAAATTATTTCAAGGCATCAAATAAACTCATAATAACAGGTCCAAGACATCTATTGGACAGAATAAATGGTTGCAACTATTCATCTTTTGTTAGAATGAGGGCACCGTAGAGACTAAACCTCAGATATACGATATACTAGTACTCTTCATCATGATTGTGCTACCTCTTGCTACTTGCATGGCAATGGTTATAAGTTCCTTTAACATAACCCATTGGAAGGCTTTAAAACAACAATGACTGTGACTATGACTTATGTTAAACTTTACGTGAATGAAAATGTATCAAAACAAGAAGTATGATTTTGTGCTGATATATTTTCAAAAAGCTAGCACTCATAAACTTTCTTTTAAAAAACAAGTTTTTTCTCTAGTTAAGTATTGTTTGCAGATTTCACTATTAATTGTTTATTGTGTCCCATAAAACCAAAAACAATGGTTCAGAACTTATCACTGGGCAGAAATTTAAAAAAAAATCAGGATACAATATTGCACTATATGAATAGTAATTTGCACTCAGATATATATTTTGACCATTAAAAATTTTGACAATTTTTCAGCCACCATCTACTAGAAATTATTGCACATTATTATTTTTCACTGATCAACATACATTCTTGGATAAAAAATAATTGCTGTATAATTTAAAATTGAATAAGATTTTTTAGCTTCTGAAGCATATTAAAAACACATCATATTTCATTAATATTGCCAACAGTTGTCTACAGAAGTAGATTTAGAGTGAAAACACAAAATAAACAACATCTGTAAACATGCCCCTGTCATAAATTTCACTTTCACAGTACCTCTTTGTTGCCTCTTTTGGAGGTTGAATCCAGAACTCCAACTGAAGAGAAATAATTAAAAAAATCTGTTTCACTTACTAGTAGCCATTTTTATGTTCATCAAGAAAGTGTTCTTCACAAATTCTGGAGCCTGAAAAGGTCAAAAAACTTTATCTATATATCACATAATGTGAGAAAATGGCTGCACCAAGGACATCACTGGGTATCTCACAGGATACAACCTGATGAATCAGGAATGATTTTTAACTTGAAATTTGACATTTGAAATTTGAAATTTGAAATTTTTTCACCTGAATGCTGCGTCTGAATGTTAGTGAAATAATCAGGTGAAATATTTATTCTTTGCTGCTTGAAAACAATCGGATTTGAAACAGAAGTAGGTTTGCTGTAGACACAAAAGATTCCTGATTCACCAGGTCTATCAAGTTGATTCAACATAGGAATTGTACTGATTTCATATTAAAAAGATACCCAGTGATGTCCTTGGCTGCACATTCCAAAGCATCTCTTCTTCACTTGGCATAGTGATCTACCCTTTGAATGATCTACCAACTTATCAATGCCAATTTCTATCCAGTACATAAAATTCAACAATTATTCAAAAGTTCTAGAGTTTCTAATGGGTTTTATGACAAAGTATTTATAATTTATATTCATTAATTTTCGGTATACAGCATCCTACCAAAAAACTGTTCATATTCCAAAGGAAGCAAACAAGCATATCATAAAACTCATTTTATATATTTTGTAATGTAATACTACAAATTGCTTTCTATCACTGTCAGATTGTATGAGTCTATTAATTCAGCTTCAAAAATACGCAGTTACGAAAATTGTCCACAGATTATCTTTTGTTTTTTTTTACCAGTATAATCTAAAAATGAAAATATTTTTATTCTAACAAAGAAATGAAACTCATAAAAACCTGTGGATTCTGTGTTTTTTCTGTCTTTTGGTCAACAACAAATGATATTATCAATAAAATTTTGATTTACCTGTGACTGTTTGGTAAATAGTTTTTTGGAAAAACCAGTATTACAAGGTGCACTACATGATTCAATAACAACAATTTTAGTCAATGATGGTATTTATAAAATGTACAATGTACACTCTTCATTGGAAAGCAGTATACAAGTTGCAACAGTATGGTACAAAAAGGAGAAAACTTCCAATTGCAGATTGTACCAAGAAACGTTAACTTCTGCCAATAGATCATCAGTTTCAGCTGGTGGTAGAGTGGTAAAATTATGATAAACAAACACACATGGAAAGATCAAAGGTACTCACAGGAGTCTTGTCACAAACTTTTAACTTTTACTTAAACTACTGTGAAGATGCACCAGACACAAAAATTTACATTATGTGACATTCTTTCTGATGATGTTGTGTACATGTGGCACAAAGAATAAACTGGGGATCAGATCTATATTGGAGCTGATGATTGAGTGGAAAAACTCAACAAACCCAACATACATACCAGGGAATGATTTCAACTACCAGAATACTCTTTGTGTTGTATACATGCAACATACCCATAGGCTTGGTCAAGAAAATTGGATCTCTTTTTCATCCAAAGATACAGGTAAAGGTTAGACATATGTACTCATTTCTTGTGCCTTGTAGAGTATAGTTAATACATAATAACACAGAAGTCATCACATTGCATAATTCGTTATTCATCTTAAGAATTTACCCAGTTATATAACAAGAGCAGATGTGCACATTAGTCTTTTTTTTTTGCACACAAAAATTGTACAGCAAAAGCAAGGGGACATACAACAAATGCTCTTCTACTGAAAGGTAAATAGGGAATTAGCCCTGATTATGGACTACCTCCAACCAATGTTATTTGTAGCTTTCAGATACACTGTACCCGGAGTAGTCATAACCCACTTGAGTCAACTCAAGAGGAAAATCTGAGGGCTCTGACTGCACACAGCCACAACAACCAGGACCAGATCTAACCCTAGGAATTGGGAAATTCACATAATGCTACCTTTGCTACTACCACCACTGATGGATCCTCTCACAAGCCATTAATGCCCTACCAAGAGTAGCTGTCTGCTTGGCCATTTCTGCTTTGCCAATTCAATATTCTCTAGTGGAAGTTGGCCCATTGCCAAGTTGCTCAAAATCAATGCCCAATAGATGACTGTGGTCTTCCAACAAATTCATAGGATCATTATCAATGAGGTGACTAATTTTCTCAGCAATATCTTCATGTTCTTGGTATGAGAGTTCCTCCAATTTAAAGTGTACCATCTGATTTCAAAACAACCATATAACCCAAAGCTTGTTATTTGCAAGCACCTATCAATACCTTTTCATTCAAATAAATAAAATCAGTTTTTTTATGATTATCTTCCAAAAAACAAAAACAACAAAAAGACATATTAAACATAGTGAATTACTGCATCTCAAAATACATATAAATCACCAGTATCCACCATTTTTAAGGGCCTTATCCCTTTGAAGAATAAAATCAAAACTCCACCAAAAACAATGGATACTTGTACCCAAGTAACTTTCCCTCAAACATCATTTTTGACTAAGAAGACATCAGCATACCCAATTATTTAGTCTATTACCATTGTACAGCCCATTTCACAATTGGGCTTCAATGATATCAATGAAATATGTTTATTAATATTTTCTCCTTTGCAATTGCAAATAATACTGCATAAGCAAAACTAATGAAATGAAAACTAGGAACTCATCATCTTTCTTAGTGCACTCTTTTCAATACCATGATTATGTGTTAGGTCTCAATATTCAGAAATTCTAAAGATACAGCTTTGGTTTACTGCAAAAAAAATCCCAGCAATAAAAATTAATGGTATAAAAGTATTTCTATTGTTTACACCCTAATTTCCAACTGAATGCTTCTTTTTCACTAGCTGAGTTAACCATTGCTTGGATTTTTGGCTTTGAAGCTTTTTGTGGCTTTTATGCATCCCATTTTTCTGTAACTGTAAATAAAATAAAGTGTCAATATAAATATGTGGAAACATTGATAAAACAAAAAAATAGTATAGGTTTTATTATATGTGACATAGTTATTTATTGACTGTTCTGAAGCAAATACAAACATCATTTTCTGTGACAGCAAGGTGTAATGTTATCCAGCTACCAGAGTC
Organism: Thalassiosira livingstoniorum; assembly: GCA_036939595.1. Taxonomy (NCBI): domain Eukaryota; phylum Bacillariophyta; class Thalassiosirophyceae; order Thalassiosirales; family Thalassiosiraceae; genus Thalassiosira; species Thalassiosira livingstoniorum. Next base: position 3,087 of record JALLOT010002059.1, on the reverse strand, counting down.
ACTGATACTAAAAAAATCTTGCTATCTGAAAAAATCCATCATTGATTTCAATTTTCATAATCATTTTCTGATAAATACCAGGTCTATCTACATATTATGAGATTGTTACCATGAAATATTGACATCTACTGTTTTGACAAATAGATGAATAATTACAAACAAGTTCTATTACAAGTATTGCTACATTTGTTGTGATGGCAAGAAGCTGACATTTATTACTCCCAGATTGTAGCATCACAATTTGGATACAATCTGTTTTGCAAGTTGTGTTTGAACAATTGCAGTAATTTCAAAAGCAGTTTTTGTCCATTGAGGCTCAGGGTGTCTTTCTGAAACTTAAAGATGCATGTCAGTGTCTGGCAACTGGCATTAAATACTCAAATAAGCAATTTTCAAAAATGTGTCTCCCTTTTTTATATTATTGCACTTAGTCTTTTCTGAAGACCTAAGTGTGTCCATTGTCTTCAGCATTAAAAGCTAGTATCCCCGCTAGTGAAAAACAATACAAAAAGTGCATGGCTGCCTTTCTTGTTTTTTGTATTCTTTTGTACACGTGGGGATACAAAAATAATCACAACATTGACTCATTGCAGTTTTTGAGTAAAACGTTTTGAATCCTGCACTTATGCCAGCTTACGCTTGTGCCGAATTCAAAACATGTGACTCAAAAATTGCTCTGAGTCAACAGTGCAATTATATATAGCAAGTTATCAGTACTATCGATGGTTAAAATGAAAATGTACTAAAATTGTGACTAATTGAAAGTGAAAGCAGAGAAGATGCAAAAGAATTGCATTTTAGTATAAAATTTTTGATGCTCCAATTGCCAAATAGTATGTCCTTGTGGGTGTACGGTTCAACCTCTTTCCATAAACAACTATTGAAAAGAATCAAAAAACTGTACTACATTTTTGAGAACCACATACAATTTCAGTTACTTTGTCACTCTTAGCTTCCTGAAGCTACAATTACTTGAAATGAAAAAATGTGTGTTTGCAGTTTCACTTTCAGACAACTTTTTTTTAATCAGGGGGGCCATTGCAGTGCACTCAATGTTTAAGATTTGTCAGTTAAAAAATATACTAAATAAAAAGATTGGCACGAGCTTGTAGTGTATGATGTAGACAATGCTGCCAGAACATTTTACTTATTGAACTGAAAGTGAGAAGTCTGTGCCCAGTGAAAAAGTTCTAATTGTAAAACAAAACGCAACATAAAGTTTAGATTTTTCATTTTCATTTTCTTTTTGAGTTGACTACATTTCAAGGTTGCAGATATTTCCCAAACCATTTTTTTCTTTTACAGAAAGAAATCACAGAAATATGCTAATGCACGTAATATTTCTTGCAAATATTGTTTGCAGTGAATTGTTTCAAATTCCAACTATTTCAATTGGCACCATCAAAATTTTGGCGTCCATGAAAATCATCCCAAACATTGTGAACAGTGACTCGGATTCTGCACAGTTCCAAGATATAGGAGTTTTTGATCCCTCGACTGTGGGCGAGTCATTCAAAATTCGAGTGCAAATCTTTGGTCACATTACAACATTGATAGACAGAGCGTCTCATCGAGTTGTCGTCTAGCTGCCAAAGATGTAGGCTACAATCAAACCCATCCCCTCAAAGCACAATGGACTCTCGCACAAGATGTCATGTAGTCCGATTGCCCAGGACCGACTGCATACGGGCTAGCAGCAGCAGCTTTCATATAGGATTCTGCCTTTGACATTTCGTTTCTTATTTCACAATAAAGCCCAAGATAAAAAAGAGAGTAAAACTCATCACTGATACTATCCCGAGAGTCCAACCGAAATTCAAGCCAATGATTCAGTCGAGTTAACGAAAATATCAGGGCACTGCCCGAGTGCAAATTAAAAGAAAGAACATATATTTATTCGCTGAATGAAACAAACTTACTTTCCATTGTGTCCAGCATCCGCGAGATCATGTTCAGTTGCCCCGTCCCCCCGGAATAACGAATACACTGTGGACTGCAGTTGTAGAACCGAGAATGAAAATCAGACTCCATCAATGAGGTGAAAAAAATGGAATATGAAACTTCTGTTAAGTGCGTGGAATAAACATTTAATCACTATGATATCCCGAAACTCAGACGATCATTTCTCACCATTATACGTCGTCGATCCGATTTTCCTTTGGGAAGTGACATCCTTTTGGAAGGAGGGAAATCATCCGGGTTAATGCGTGCTAAGCAAGCAATATCCCACTACAATATAACATGAATAAAAATATGGAGGTCGAAGTAAATTAGAAGCATGAGCAATAAATTACATTCGACTGCCACAAAGTACATCAGAACTTACAACGATTTCTTCCACATCCTTAATGATTCCATTAGCCAAACGGGTGAATGTGATAATGATTAAGTCAGTGGACAGCTCAGATTTCAGATCACAGTGAGGATAAATAATATAAAACTAAAACACTCTTACCAATGGATTGACAGATACATCAAGCCGAAACTAGGTGCAAGAATGAAAAAATTGAGGTCGTAAGATAAAGAATCATATGAATATCCTAGAAATTCAAGCAAAAAACAAATCAAGTACAAAGAGTAAGCTCACCTGATCGCTCCCCTCTTTGAATCGATCCAAATAATAATAACTGATTCCCCTCTGCCACAAATACGGCCTCAAAGATCCATCAGCAACCGCTGCATCAGCCCGATCAAAATAACTCAGGGACAAAGGAATATCACCTCCCCGAAACGATTGCATACCTTTTCGAACCAGTGTGCGTGGCGAATCTACCATGGTTGAGGCTTCATCTTTCTTGGAACTTGGCAAGTAGGAAGTTCGCGAAGCAGTCCCCGGGGCAATTGTCGCCCGGGGCAGAATGTTTTGATGTGCTAAAGAGGTTGAAGGTTGTAGGGTCTCGATTTGTGAAAAGCTTGGAACAAACGATTGGTTTCGTGGAATGAGAGTGCAGATCAGAATTGAACGTAACAATTGCCTCATTTTTTCGAGAAAATGGTAACACAATCCCGACAGATAGAAGATAAGTAGAAAGTGGAGCATACCCGAAATTCGTTCCGTCACTTAATTCAGACGACACTTGCGCACTT
>JALLOT010002058.1:0-13498 GCA_036939595.1 Thalassiosira livingstoniorum | reverse complement strand
GACAATGCAAATGGGTCAATTCTAATTCACACATATATTTTCTACGCTCTATATCATGCGGTGTACTTAGGTAGAAAATTATTATTAATACAAACATCTACATACGAGTATTTCCAATAAAAAATCCACATAAAGTACAATTAATACCAAATTAAATGCTTTCTTCCGCAAAGGTAATGTCGGAGCGCTAACAACTCAAGAATGCAAGATCTCAATTGTGTTCAAATTTGAATTGAGTGGATCGGCCAGTGCCATGGCCTGCATTTTAGCTTCTTGACTGAACATTAACGAATCGCTTGCCGCCACCACTTCCAATAGAGCCAACGAAACATCCTGCGGCGTCTTCGTTTTCACGTAGGCAATAGTATTGTCCTTCATGGGGTGGCATAAGAGCCTCAGCCACCCAAAAGTGCAATGGAATCAGTGCCAGAGCCTACTTAGGCACTAATAGCTACGACTTCTCCACAGGCCTTCGGACCTGCAGCTCATCGCCCTTTACCGTCATCCGACCGTTCGGTGTTTGCAACGAGTTTTACATCGTAAGCTCCAGACTTGTTTCAGGATAGTCTTCCTTGGGTTACAGAACTTGCTTGGGAAATAAAAGTGAGATGGCCAAGGGCGTTCTTGAGCTAATTCGTGCCTCTTCGATAGCCGTCTCAATCCATCACAAATTAGGGTTCCTCCACAGTCTGCTCGGTAATAACTTCTCCGAATCTCCTGCCATCAGAATTCTACACCAAGAAACAAACTAATGTCCTAAGTGCTCTCACTGCCCAATGAGCAGGCAATCGCCTCCATCGCAACGAAATTCATCGATGACACCAAATTGCAAATATATGGCGCAAGAGTTGAAAGAATTTGTCGTTGCATCCCCCAGTCGCTGGGAAAGGAGTCTGGATTGTCATAAGACCGGTCTCTACTCCTAACCAAACCGTATCTACCAACTGCCTCCCCGCTGTCAATAAATTGGGAACAGATATAACTGGATTGGTAATCCAGGCGTCCAGAGGTTGGGATAAATGAGAGTCTCTGAGTAAAACTTTGTGATCAGATAGTACACCTGTTATTCCGACATCCGTGTTTGTGTCTTATATTTTGGCTTCGTCTTCTGTGAGGTATCAAGTATTTGGCTAATGTAAAGAAAGAACCACTGGTTGAAATATATTACCTTTGAGTGAAACATTTGTATGTCTTAAACTGTATTTTCAGTAAGTAGGCAAATAATTACGTGTAGTATGTGTTTCGTGCAAGCACAGAGTATCTTGTCTAGAAAGAAATACAACCACAGACACAGACTTGTTATCATGCCAATCAATTGTGATTTGGCTGTGTGACATTTTGCATTTTACTGAGTAACTGACCAAAAAGGAATTAAGATTGAAGTGCTCTATTCTTTTTTGATAACTGTCATTCTAAGTACCATCATTCCAAAGAGCAAGAAGTAGCAGTATGTTTGTCACTAAACTACTACGATCTCAAAAAGGAGTGTTCTTTCTTTTGAAGTGCTAAAGCAGTACTTATTTGGTCAATATAGAAAAATTGGATTATTGATCAAGTCAACCTTTGAAAATTTATGAGCATTGTATTATGAACCACCAACTCTAGAAACAATGATCTCTTTCATCTAAAACAATTTTTTAATTCTGATACAAAAAAGCAGATGATTGTAATGACTGCATCATAGAGTGAGTATTTGGTTTCATTTTTCTCTGTGCCCCAATTTTGTCCAGATCAAGGGTCAAGGCACAAACTAACACTTCCATAAAAAACAAGGTCAAGGATAAAAATTATTCATGACCCCATTGAAGTTGATGTGCATAAGAATGACAAATAAATGTGTTCACTTAAGCTCTTCCAGCTTGGTAATTTTTCAAGATTGACCATTAAATTACAAACCCAGGCAGTGCCATGCTCTTGACCATCAAATTTGGGAAATGGTGCTGTGCTATTAGAATCACTAATTAAAATAGGAGTACTAATATCATGAGCTAATAATTGGTTTTTTATGATTAGCTCATTTATTTTGTTCACTTTTTCATGGCACCTTCAATGCCCTTATATCAAGTTCAGCATTTCTTGCTCCCTGTTGAACTAGATACTGAATTTTACTGCTCAACATAAAATAAAGAAATCCAATCATCATAACCTCTTTGAAAAGTTCCATGTATTTTCTATATGTTCCCCTCACAATCCAAAAGATATTTTGAGAAAAAATTATTTTGCAATTATTTTCATGCGCACCAAACTATTTATTTCGGTTTATTCCTTGATTGTTTTTTGTTTTCTCTAGTTGTTTTCTTTCTTTTTCTTTTGGGATTGTTTTACCTTGTCTTCATTTCATTGTAGATGGTATCCCACTGCAGAGAAAGTAAAGGCACACAGGCTATGTTTACCAGCACAATTTCCCCTTTCATTAGATCAACAAGATGATCAAAAGTAGATATACAGCAGTAGTAGCAGCTACATTAGGAATGCATAGTTGTTATACATGGAAACATACTACATAAATTATGACTTGAGATGTTTTTCTTCAATTATGCAATGTAATAATTGAGAAAGTGATATCTGATCCCCAATCTTAAAGCCTCCTTATTATTTTACAAACTGGACTAACACAATGCCAAAGTATGAGACTGAATTGGAAACCAAAATAAAGGCTATTTCTCACCAGTTAGATTGTTATAATTTCATTTAAAAATTGTATAATATAGAGGATGGTGCTACCTAAGATACTTCAATAATCTTTGATTACTCAAAACAATTAAAACAGATTTGTAATGCCTATTTATTTCTTGTTCTTCCAAACAGTATGATAATTACATGGACAAAAATCTACTATAAATAAAAATAGATAGAAAATAAGTGATAAGTAGAGGTGATCATGTTCATGTATTATTATTATAAATTTATAAAAACTAGTTTTTTATGGATCCCACCCATATACTACATTTTTTGAAAAAAGATGATCTTCATAATCTTTTAACAAAAACAAGTTCGTAACACACTGTAGCTGTAGACCGGAATGTGATATTCATAATAGCCTATGTCCACAGGTAGGTGTGTTGATGTAAGTTCAGAAGTGTGTGAAATTCTGATTGAAAGTTGGAACTCATATCAATATCACAGCCAATAGCAGTCTCATGTTTTTTATTCTAGTTGATTTCTTCTCCATTGTCTATTTAACTTGCTTCAACATTTACTGGAGCCACTGGATTGCATGTTTCCATAATTTATAGTGATTGATTTGGGGGGTCACTATTCATTGCACTGACATATAGAAACTACTGCAAATAAAACAACTCAAACTCCAAACCTAAAGCCAACAGTAACACCAAAATTCCAGTTAGTTCTTCATTTTTACCAGCAGGGACTGAGATCCAGTACATATTCTATGGATATAATCCAATTCACAAAAGCATGCACTAGGTCAAAGCTCAAGAAGAAAGTATTAACCAGCATATAGTTTGTGTAATTTTGTATTGATATTTTAGTTTTCACAAATTAGCCTCCAAAAGCATTTTTTAGAAAACCAATGAGTTCCTTACTGGTAAAGAAATCTTAAGGAAGGAATGTTTTGATCCAGGGATGTTTAGTATCTTTAGACTTATTTTTTTGTTTACTGAATATAAATTTCTCTTTAAAATTTTCCCACTTGATACCATGACAAAATAAATTATATGAGGGTGAGAGACCTGCTGCTTTTAAATTGAAAACCCCAGTATATCCAAAGTAATAATATCATATATTATTGGTAGTGGCTCTGATGATAGAAACCCTCTTTAAAAAGTAAAGAGAATTCCTAACTTGGAAACCTTGTTTTACTCAGACTTTGGTTTTGTTTTCACACCAGGCCTAGTATCTTTTACTGTTACTAATTTAGAGCTTGACTTAGTGATTCCAATTTTTCCAAGTGATCACTCAATTCCAATAACACAAAGCATTTGCAATGAATTATGTTGTTGTTTGTCCAATACTTCCTTCAATTATGACTTAAAATGACAGGAAAGATAACTTCAACAACAGTACTATTACTATTAATTTGTTGTTTGATGGATTCCAAGACCAATGCAAATTCTAAGTGCTTTGAATTCATTTCTGATGGTACAATTATGATTCATCAATGGTAAACCATACTGATGGGTGAGTTAAATAAAGATACTTATGTGATCATTTCTATATATCAGTACTAATTTATTCAAAAAGATCATTAAAATAGTTCACACAATAGCACTAACAATGTACCTGCACATCAATCAATTTGGACTAAATGCGTGCTGTTATTTATTCAAGTACATCATTTCCAGAAATGTTACAATAAAAAGAAACCAAGACAAAAATTATTCCAAGAATCAAGACACACAAACAATTTGACTCAGATACTTGGATTTTCCACTTTATGTGGTTCCTTCTTTCCAAATATACTATGCTGCACTCTTAAACAATGAGTTATTTTGGTCTGGAGTTTTTGCAGGTATGAACTGTTAAGTTGAAAACCATTGTATCAAATATTGTGATTATTGCACAGTCAATAGTATTTGTTTGTATCAAATCAGATATATATTTTATATCAAAATAAACAATGAGTTGCTGGATCCATTTGAAGCTGGTTGGAGCACCAAGCATTCAATCATTGAGTCTCCTATCTCCTTTAAACACCAATAATACTTTGTTGTCAAGTATCATTTCACTACATTTTGCCCATAATTCATTTTTGTTACAAAGTGATATCTTGAAATATTCTTGAAGTGTTAATCAGCCAAAGCCAGCATATTCCTATTCTTAACGCCTTTTGTTTGATGACCAATTTAGTAGTAATTTGTTTCATCTCTTACAGACTAATCTAATATTATCACATTATTCAAGGTATTCCTAGTGCTACAGATATCCTGTGACTATCATAATGGTCCCCCCATTCTTGCTAGTATAGCTTAAGAAAATTTTAGGGAAAAATATCAGACCCTCAAAGCCTAGTGATAAACTTTTTCAATTTCAACAGACTGTTTCTGAGAACAAAGTTTACCAATATTGCAAAAAATTGTCGTATGGGGTATGTGCATAACTTCTCTGGTGACTCAAGAGATTTTTTAGTCACACATTCTTCTTCAAGATGTATGAGTCATCATCTATTTTTCTAAAACTAAATTAAAAATATTTTCTGTTTCAGTTTTGTCTCCTTGCATGGGAAAAAAGTTCAAATTATTATATAACCTGTATACATGAAATTTCATGCTATTTCAATGTATACACAGGGCAGAAATCAGCTGAAACAAGGAATGGGGGATGGAATCCAAATAAAATACTAAATGATGCATATAATTGTAGCTGAAGATAGTCTACTATGATTAGCTCTAGCAGTTGAACAAACTTTTTTCAGCTAGTTAATTTGTAATTGCTATTCATAATGACAAATTATTTATGAACTCATTATTGACAAACTTTATCAGAAACAGCGGCTTGAAGTGTTGCAAAGAATTGAGAGTTTGGTAGATGTAGTACCACATCCCTTTGTTGGTTTTCAGTGAGCAGATATGCAGAGACCAATATTTTTTGTAAAAAGATCTTATGTGATGGTGAGTTGGTGCTGATAATAATTTAGATGTAATTATTATGGCATTGCTGTTGATGCTACTACAATATCAAACACAAGAAAGTTGTATTCAAAAATGGGGGGAAATCCTCAAGTTTAACAGAAACTCAACCATTTTAATCAATATGACAAATGAAAAAGATGAGTGTGGAAGTGATTTCACTGTTCCAGCTGAAAAGGAGTGATTGAGTAAAAGTGCAAAATAGGGACACAGTCATGATATGGATGGTTTTTCCAATGATGTTTTTGATGCTGCACATTTAGATGCAGACACAGCTGGCTTATACAATTAGAAATGACTCCATGAAGGGGTGTGTGATATGAAAGAGGCTTACAACCAGCTGCCTAATCTTGGGCAAAGTCTTTTGTGAAAATTGGTATTTGATTAGAAATATTAAATGGGTGCGTATTTTGTATTTTGTCATTCCTTTACTCAATGATGTCATGAGAAGATGTTGTTTGATGATTGAAGCCTATAGATGTTAACATCATTTTATTGTTGTTCATCTGGAAGGTTATATTTATAGGAATACTTACAAATAATAATAGAAATAATCAAAAATGCTATTTTTGATTTTAGTAGTGTTTTGTCTAACTGTTAAGTTATCATTTTTCTTTTGTCATTCATTTTGAAATATGTAAATCAAACTCAAACTAAATGCAAACAAAATACAAAAAAGGTTTAAAAGCCCAGTCAAATCTGTGGATGTTAGGATTTTTTTAATGAATTTTGTTCTCTCTAATAATTTTTCATTGTTGAAATTACTTTGAAATTTTACTGAAGCTTGTTTAGATGTGAAACCAACACAATGAGACACATAAAAACAAGAGGGATAATGGAATGTTAATGAGTTTTGAAACTGTAAACCATTCATAGCAGCTGCAGTCTTGTAGCTGATTTGAGAAGCAGCTGCTGTCTAATGCCATTTTTTTTCCTAGAATTTTTTTTTCAAAGAATGCTGCAGAAATTTAGCTTTGAAAAATTCCAGGGCATTCTTGTTTGATGAGGGATTATCAGCTGGTACCATTGCAAAGTCAAACCCTTTCTTCCACATTCAACCCTGGCTTATTGCAAATTTTTCTTACCAAGAAAATGTTTCCAATGTTTGGATGACAAATCCATCAATCAAGAGACATTCTCTTGTGTGGTTGGCAAGTTGAGTTAGAGGGTGTTTTGCCTGGAGGATTAAGGACAGGACTGAGGGTCAAGGTGTTGAAAGGGGAGGTGTAAGAATAGCTTCCAACTGGCTTCATTTTCTTCTTGGTTTTTTCTGCATTGGCAATTCCTTGAAGGAAGAGAAGAAGAAGAATCTCTCTTGTGTATCTGCATTGGAGAAAATAGTTGTAGAAGGGTTTCACATGTTGTTGGGTTTTCTCTTTGTTGGTACATAGATGTACAACATGGAAGAGCTGGCCAAAGACAAGGTCTTTTGTTACTAAAGGGGCACACACAGAGCATGGCAGGATGCACATATGTAAAGACATTGGCTTTTTGTAGAGATCTGTAATTATTCTATCACCATGGATGCTGATGATCATGTCCATGAAGTTGACAGAGTTGGAGTCTTCAGTGAAGATTCATTTGAGCCAGTGTAAATAGATTTCTGAAATGAAGGAGTCCCAGTTTTGTTGATTGGTAACTGGATCTTTGTGAGGACTCCAGACACCAATTGCATCATCAAGGAACTGTCTTAGGAACTCCAAGAAATTAAACCAGTTTTGTAATGCTGTATTATCCATCATTATGGCAACTTGTAAGTTAGCAGACAAAGGCACTGGGCACATGCCCATTGTCATTCCACACATTTGTTTGGCAAAGATATTCCCAAACTTCATCACATTACTAGACACAACGACACAAGAGCTTCAATTAGTGCAGAGGGCTGTAGTCAAAATGAGCACTGGTTTCCAGGGCCAGCACCAGCAGGTAGTTTGTAAGGTTGTCCAGACATTTTTGTGTGTCAATGAGTAAAATTCTTGAAGCAACTTAACCATATTTTGTGGTTGGTTTATTTCTAGTGGGATAGATTTGTCATTATTTGCATGTTGACACAGCAGTAGTTGTGGTCCCAGTATTTCAGCATCCACGCTGACATCAGACAATGCCCCATTGCCAACATGTCTTCTACTAAGTTTCTCAAACTTTTGATCAAAGATTCTGTGTGGCCTGTTTTATTTACAGCAGATAATTTTTATGTACTTTCATGCGAGCACCCCTCATTACCATCAAAGCAAAATCCTCTATGAAAATATACAACTAAAAAACATAAAAGCTCCTTGAGCAACACAAAGTCATGACAGAACAGAGAAAATTTAGAGAACTTTACTTCAATAGTGTCAAGAAGTTCTAATATTGCTTTGGTATTGTCATTGGTCATCTCAGAAAAACTTGGACAAATCTGTGAACTCACATGTGGATCCCCTGGGAAAAGATTTGTCAAGATTGGTCCTCTGCATTGCTCTCATCAATAGATTTTTTACTATGCTCCACAAAATCTTGGTCTAAAAACAACCTGTCAACAAAATTAAATATTTTGTAAATAAAACAGAAACTAACTCATAGATTCATAACCTCTTGTTGTTGCCTTGTTTGTACATGTGGCACCATTGTGAAATTACTTTTTCCTTTGGTCTTCTCTTCCCACCAATTTGCAAAAGTTAGGAGCAGAAAACTGTATCTAACACAATCTTCAATTACAAAAATATGTTCAGCTAGTTTGTATATGCAGTTTCTGCACTATGTAATGTAAGTTTTTTTAAAAAAGTTAAATAATATTGTTTCTACCAGTATGCTTTTCTTTATGGTCATACAAGCATTTGAAATTAAAAAATATTGTCAACCATATACTGAGAACCAGAGAGAGTATATGGTACCCAGTGGCAAGCAGCAACCAATCTGCCATTAACAGCAAATAACCTCAGCCTCATGACCATTTATAATAATGTGCAAGCAAGATATCTAACCTCTCTAATATCACTGGATGATTTATCAGAAGCAAATGCAGTATCAAGATTCAGCATGATTTCATAAGATACAAGGTGCTGAATAATTAAGTTGGAAGTAAAGTTCCCCATGGAAAAATGAGTTCAGATGTCAATTCTGTTTTCAAGGCAGCTGAGAATCAACTACAATACAGTTGATAAACACAATGCTAGAAATGCTGATTATATGGTACTTCCCATTTTTTTCATTGTGCTTGCCATCTTTGTGATCATTGGGGTTCAACAACCCATCCAAGAACTTGCAGATAGCTTGTAAAAAATCCTTACTCTCCAACACAGAAGATCAGAAAGGACACCTAACATTGAACACTTTCTGTATTGCAACAGATACTTTTCAGTGTCTTGCATGAAATCTAAGTCAATGCCCATTAATTGAGGAAGTGCTCAAATTATCTTTGTCCAGGGGATACTGTGATTTGAAGTTTGAAAGCACATTATTGGCGACACTTTCACCTCTGAAGTCTTATTTGTTTTTCCATCCACTCCATTCAAGAACTGCTTTTTGACATTTTTCTTTGACAAACTGTAAAAGTCAATGAAATGATTTGGAAACACTTCACTAATAACATTCTCAAATGTTGTTAATGCTTTAATCAAAGTTACAAGCTTTGTCCCATTGATAGCTAATGAGAACAAGAAGAATGGTTATTCTCTTTGCCTTAACCTTAAGTCATGCAATTGATGCCTTTAGAAAACACACCAGAAGTGACCTTTAAAATCAGCATTCTCCTTGAGAACATATGTATTGTCTTGAATGAGAAATGGTCCTGGCAAAGATCATTTTCCCTCTAACCTGAACCCTGGTTTGTGTAGAAAAGGCTCTAGTTTTGAAGTGGTATTGAAGTGAAAATTCTGCACAATGGCTTCTTCTTCTTTTAGATTCTTCTTCTTTTATCTTAAGACCCTCCTTTAACAAATATTCATCTTTCAACTAAAAGAACTACAACAATTCAATCTGATTCAACAGAAAAACAAATAATCTGTTGTAATTCTTAATGGCTTTTAAAAAATTATCTCCCTATTTATTTGACAGCCAAAACCAATGATTTGTATGTTTCTTTTGATAGCCTCACTTCTTGACACATCAAACACAATTTAGCACCATCAATGACATCCACAATACTTTTCCCAGAACATGTCTTCAATTTAATAACAGAAAGATCCATGTAATCACCAAAACCAAACTCAAACATCATGATTTCTAGAGTAAGTTCACAGTACTTGTACAACACAACTTTCAGTTTCAGTTTCCAAGTACCCTGGAATGAATTCATATATTTTTGCACAATTCTTGAACTCATTCATACTTTAAGCATGAAAAAAAAACAAATCTTTTAGGGCATTAATCATATTTGAAAATCAATAAAAGTGCAAAATTAACAAAAAGCACAGATGAAAACACCTTTTTAACCTGTTCATTATTGTTTCCTCTTTTCATGTTGTGCCTTCTATTTCTCTTTTGATAATAGCAGACAAGAATATCATTAAGCCCTGATATTTCTTAATTATTGACTTGATTGATCCTTACTTATCCTCTTGAGGTCATTTCTCTTGCTTGGTCTAAAACTCCTTTTCTGTATTTGCCTCTGCAGTCTTGGGATCCATTACTCTTCAATACATGATTAAATTTCCTGGATCCCTCTGGTGGATCATGACAATGGGCTTCCAAATGCTCTTTTTTCAAATGCTGACATGAGATGCATGTTATTTGAAAGTCATCCATGCCAAGTTCTTCATAAAAGTGAGAGAGAGGATTAATTTCTACAAAAATGTATTAACATCAGCATATGGCACTTGAAGGTAATACCAGGCAAGAGATAGAGAAGGTGTGTAAAGAGATTGACAAGTAGTGAGGTGAATTGATGGCTTGAGATTGGAAGAGTGAAAGAAAGTTCCACAAAAGCAGTAATGGCTTGCTGGGACTGATTTCAATGGCAAGGGGCAGAGAAAAATGACAAAGTTGATTTTACTAGGTTTTAGCAGGGTTTAGTGTGTTGTCTCTATCTGTATCTATATCAGTTTATGTATTTAGTCTATGTATGGTACAGCCATGTTTTTTCCAACCTCTGTTAATTCATATTACAATACTATATATGTCGGTTGCATTGAAATATACTGGAGTATAACTTATTTTGTGTAAGGATAATCAATATGCCAAATAATTGTTTTACCTAGTACTTTTTGATAATTTTTTTAGTTTATTTAGGATTTGATCTTTAACTCAGAACTACAAATTGTCAGCATGTTTGGTTAGGCCTACATCACATTATGGTGCTATATGTACTCACCTCACCCATCTTGGTACCATGCAACTGGTACGTAGTACCATTTCTGTATTTGAAAAATATTGTTTGCTTAATTGTACCAATATTGATATGGTAAGAGAATACTGGAGGCCAAGTAGGACCTGAGCTCATAACACTAAAATCAACAAAAAAAAAAAAAAATTACCTCTCAGTTTTCAAAGCAGAGTGTTATATCAACATTTCATTCAATTATTCAATAAAAATACAATGTCAAATGAAATAATTGATGTCAACCAAGACTGTAACAATTTTTAATCAAACCAAAAATTAGGCATCTCAATAAAACACAGAAATAGTGCTCAAAAACAATGTAATTTCTAACTCCAAGACCCCAACCTTTTCTATTATTTTGTGATGTATATAAAAGTAAAAGACGCGGTTTCAAATTTAGAGTATTGTAAGTTTACTTTTTGTTTTCAATAAATCATATCAAACAAGCATTCTAAATTATTGTATTGGAATGATTTTCCCAAACACAGTATTAATTCTCTAACAAATAAATGTGATTGTGATACACTGAACTTGTATTTTTGTACTTTCTGGTGAAACTGCACACTGTCAATCAGTACTTGTTGTCAGAAATTTACACATTGTAGTCATTGTAATATTTGTACAAAAACATTTAATTTATCATTTTTAAGTAAGAGAATAAACAGGGTGGGTATAGTAAAATTTTCAGTAATAATATTCAATGCATGAAAAATTGAACAAAATATAAGGTAATCATCATAATATCACTTTCGTTTTTGGATTAAAACAATTGTATACCACCATGCAGTCACCACCTCAAATGGGAGTGCAAAGAATGAGACTTCATGTGACTTGGGACATGGAAACAAGGGGAGCAAGAATGCAAGATGCATCATCATCTCACCAACATGACATGTACTCCTAGGGAAGCAGATGCCAGATGCTGTGCAGTGGTTGTTGTGGAAACAGTAAGAAAGTGGGCCCTGTATGGACAGGCATTGGCAGGGCATGCACACAAGGTGCAATAAATGAATCATGCAATTGTCTACAGGGAAGGGAAGTTGTCAAACCAAAAGGAAGATTACACAACAAATAATTAAGAAGTAGGTAGAGAGGTGTGACGCCCAGACCAACAAGCGATGAGCTGAGGGGAAGCGCACTGCATGCACATACAATGTAGGTAGAATGATGTTGTGTGTTTTGCTCTTGACCATTGGGTCTCAGTTTTTGTGATTTAAAGACCACTCACGATGAAAGCCAAGGCTTGCAGAAACGCAGCAGCAGCCGCCTGAAATGATTTAATTGTTTTCCACCCTACCTCCCGTGGTTTCAGCCCCAGCTGCTGGGGTAAGCTATACTACAGTCCAGCATGCTGGGCAGTCTGTTTTAAGAGCCATCTCCCTGGCTGTATCTGGCTACGACAATGCCCATCCATTGTTGCAAGGATTTAACTTGATAACTTTCTGCCTGGTATGATTGACTTGCCATTGACCATTCATTTGATTGGTGTGCCTGGAAGTGTAGGGCACAACTCACAAACTATTTGTCCATAATGCAAATCATTTGAGTCAAATAGTGATAAACTGCCATACTCTGGAAGTTATCCCCTTGAAACACTACTTTTGAAAACATATGCCAAAAAATCAAAATATAATAAATAAGATGTTGTTTTTGAGAAGGATTCAATATTTTTGAGTAAGCTGAAAATTAATAGGAATTCATATAAAAATGAAAATTAAATAATGATATAGTTAAAGATAATTCTCATTCACTGTCTTGATTCATTGTTTTGTATAAATCTCCATCTTTTTGATTTCTGTATTTTGAGATAATGATAAGGTATATTTGCTAAAAGATGATTCCTGGTTTCCGTATATTTAATATCATGAATCTTATCTAGTTTTCATGTAATGGTTTCAGAAAGCCAACATTTTTATTGTAGTTTTGTGTTTATCAATGATTAATTTTATTTCAAATTTGTTTCTTTGAGATGAAGAAAAGTCAGTGTTTTTAAGTTTTTCTGGAAGAATGAAGTATTTCTTAGTTAAGGCAAAAATATTTTAAAATGTATAGTTTTTTTCCATCTGGTATGGAAATTTCTAAGAAGAAGTTATGTTGATTGTTGAGGGACACTACATTGAGTCATTTTGGACTATATTTTTCTTGAATAGCTCCTGAAGTCATTTTGGACTACCTAAATAAAAAATGAAAAAAAAAGGTCAAGACAAAATGATACAATAGTTTTCTTTTTATTGCCTCAAAAGCTTTAAAAACTAAAGATATTGCAATTTTTGCTGCTGCAAACAAGTAGATTAATATACTTTTGATACATTATATATTACTTGCTCCAATATCAAGGATACTATTTGAGCCCTTGCAATTTGTTGCAATCATATTGTAATTTCAAGATTTATTTCCTTTTCTTCCTCTTACCCCAGAAAACCGGCACCACGCCTTAGCTCATGATCTAGGAAAAATCACAACAGAGAGATTATTAAATACTAAAATAGGTTGCATTTTAGACGAGTTGAAGTAGGGTGCTAAAACGTCTCTACTAAGTTGGCTTAATTGACTATTGATTTCAAAAGTTTAAATTGAAAAGCCAACCCCAAACTAGTCTCTGCTGGAGTAG
>JALLOT010002057.1:0-13488 GCA_036939595.1 Thalassiosira livingstoniorum | reverse complement strand
AGACGGGAGAAAGACAGATTTTTTTTTGACGAAAATATTTTGAAATGGCTTGGTGCCCCCCCCCTATTATTAGTATTCCACATATTCTAAAGCATTTCAATGGACTGTAAAAATATACAGGCTCTATGGTATAGTTACACGCATCAAAGTATTTTTATGACCAACCACATCTTTGGCAATGTTTTTCATTTGAGTGCTGGAGATTAATTTGATTTTTTGTGATATTATTGTCAACTCAACCCTCAACAACCATGGACATTTTATCTAAGATTAAGATGTAGTGTTATTGTAAGAGAACAACGCAAAGTGTACTAGTACTTACCATTTTGTTGATTGACACCTGTTTCAAATTTAAAAGCAGGTTAAAAAATGAATGAAAATTTTCAGCTCATGTTATGACAAAGATGGAAGTTAAAGAAATGCATAGCTTAACAACTCAAAGCAAAAATCCCCCTGTTCTAGAGATTATTTTTTCAAATAAGAGGTTAAATTTAGAAGATGAAATTCAAAAAATCCAGAATCTCTTCATTTTTTCTCTTTGTTTTCTTTTTGTAAAGTCAAAAGTTGGTTCACACTTCCAAGAGTAGAATAATCTTTCAAGACAATGTACTTTTTACAAGTGAATATTGTAAAACAAAGAATAATATTGCCTGTGGGAACAGCAATCACTATCAGATGATTTATGACATCAAAAAAATTGCTTACATTGCATACATATCTCACTTTCAATGTAAGGGTGTAAAAATGAACATTATATGCCCAGCACTCAGTTTTACTTCATTTAGTCATTCTAAAAGATCAACATTTTTCAATATCATTTCAACCCAACAAACATTTAATTGACCTGAAGCAACAATATTTCATCAATTGACATGTAAAGAATGAAAAATGAAGATCTCAAATGTCAGGATTTCTGACAAGAAGTAAACCTGATCTCTCTTATATGAGTAAAACACTGCAGAAAAGTTGTTGGAAAAGTGTACTACTAAGGGGAACCAAGATAAAGAAGGTACACAGTTGCTTGCTCTGGAAAAAATAATTATTAAATCACTATCACTCAAATAAACTGATTGCTAAAAATACAAGTTATTTGCATGTTTTTGAATATCTATTCTTCAGTCCTGTTTGATTATGTTAAATAAAATTATTTGCAAGCACAATGCCTTCTGTTAACATGTGTCACCTTGTATGATTCAAAACTAAAAACAAAGTTTGAATGTCTCCAGACAAACCAGAATTTGTGTCATTTCAATGCTGGACAATCTATTATCTGTCATGAAATGATTATTGACTACGGGAAGCACACAATTTATGTCAAGCCACAATAATAACAAAGAGGAAATCAACGATGAAGAATAATGTATTGTCCAAATTCAACTACTTCAACACTTTTTAGAAATAATTAAAACAAGAGAATGCGCCACTTTAAGTTGTTCGCATAAACCAGCTTTCAGCTTTACCACTGTCACATTGTTACTTTCAACTAAACCAGTTCAAAAATCCCCTTCTTTGTGCACATCAATGCGTCGAAACTCCAAAAAGAGTAAATTCAGCTCCTGACAAAATCCAAAAATTTCTTCAACTTCTCTCTTTCTTTTCCTTTTGTTACGTCAAATGTCGCTTCGTGCTTCCCATCAGTAGAATATTGTTTCAAGGTGATGTACTTTTTACAAGTGAAAAAACCATATCCATATGAGTTACACCGGTTATTACCATTTTGTTTATGCTGCCCAAATGAATTTTTGCATCGTAAGCATATCTCGCTGTCAATGTGTATTCCAATCGGACATGAGCATTCTCTTTCAACGAATTCGTCCTCCCCCGGAACTTTCAGTTTCATTTTAAACGTCGTTTCTAGAAAGTTAATGGCTTCATTCGCTTCCATGAGCCACGAATCAACCTTTCCCAAACATACTTGGACCGAACTCAGGTGATCTTTCAGTTTAGCGAGGAAAGGCTCGAGAATATCATCATGAAGAGCATAAGACTTTTCGAGTAGCAATTCATAATCAACTAGCGTCAAATCACCGACTGTTTTGTACGGTATTGGAAGTATATCACTCATGTTGGAGATTTTCGGCAGATTTGTTAAATGAGTCGTGTTGAAAGAACTTTCCGAGAGCTCCGGGTTGGTGATGAAATGAGTTTTTTCGTCAACTTCGCGTGTCCTGACCTCTTGGAAGCCATACCTCGTGAAAGTTGTTGAAGTTGTTTCGTTATAGCTAGATGATGATTTCATCGAACCAACAACACGGTCGAAAATTTCAGCATTTGTAGAAAGAATGGCTCGAATCTCCAGAACATTTTGATGGATGTCGTAATTTTCTGCTCTTTTACCGTGGCGCAATTGGTTTCCAAGTTTCTCCCTGGCGGTTGATATCTGTGTCAAGGGGTCTTGGACGGTCTCCGCTTCAACAGGATTGGAGGTGGACTTCCTTGCTCGCTTCCTCTTTGATGTTGTTGACGGCATTGTTAGTTGGGAGGGATTAGGCAAAGAGAGCTGAAGAGAGCTCAAGAGGCAGGGGCAGGGCACAATATTTTGTGAAGGTCCCTGCTGAGATCTGCTAAGTAATTCGGATAAAGTCCTAAGAATTTCATGTTAATTTCACATGTCTTTCTGAACCAATTCATTTTCTACATTCACAAACAATAATAATGAAAAGAGTACAATCCAGATGGGCCCGGTCTATTCAGGATTGTGACAGAACCTAATCAAGCTCCACCACATGAATATATGATGAAGCTGCAACAGTGCCCAAAGATCCTATGTTCTCCCCTAACTCTGTGGCTCCCAATGACTTGGACACAGTTAACTTGCTTGATTGTCTTGGGACTCCAATGTCACTTGACTTTTTACTGCCTTCCTTGCCCACTTCAACTGGTGACATAATGAATGAAGAAACCAAACCCACACCAACAACATGATTTATCAAGCACATGTTGTTTGCTGATGCTGAACAAGCAATTGTCACCCCAGTGAAGATCAGATTAGTGTTGCTGCTTCCAAGGGCCTCAAAAATCATCTACCCTCCTTGTCTACTCCAACTGGTGATGCATTGATTGAAGATATCAAAATTTGTACCAACAACAATATTCATAAATCAGATGTTGTCTTTGCTGGTGCTGAAAACAGCAATGGTCACTCCAACAAAGATCAGATTGGCATTGCCACTTCCAAGGGCGGCCTCAAAAACCACAAGCACCTCAACAACATGACAACTGACATATGCGCTATTCCTGAATTGAATAATAGTTCAAACTGTGATGGATTCTACAGCTACAAACACCTCAAAAATGCTTCCACTGTGTAAGACAACAATGCTCACCTCAAAAACATTGGGGTTAGCACTTGTATGACATCAGAAGGGAATAATGGTGCCAAATATGATGACTTTGGCATGGAGCACCTCAATAACATTGTGGTTGTTGTAGTTGCTACTGAGGGAAATAATACTTGCAATGACAATGGTGAAGCTTTTGTGAGGGGATTGTCCCCAGACCTTGACAACAAAGCTTCTGTGGAGGAGTTGTCCTTTGTTGATAATGTTAAGGATGATTTTTCTATGATTGATCTCATGTATATAGTGGCTCTCATTGATCTTACGGGGGATGATGAGGCAACAATTGAACAAGCCCAAATTGACAAATCCCACCATTCCTGCAATTTGTTGTGTGAATTGCACTTCTAACCACACCAGAAACCACTCCCCACACTCTCCAGCATCAAAAGGAGAAACAAGATCAACTCAAATGCATTGAAAAGATCACAAAAACAAAAATTCATGAACATACCATACCATCATTCAAAACAAATTTTACAAACTGGAACCCATCCTGGGATAATAATTTTGTCACAATGTGTACTCTTCTTACTTTACAGATGCCTATCATTGATCAAATGCCCTTGTTGTAGTTTATGTGCTTGTCTTGCCACTGCCATCATTGCAGTTTGCATGATTGTATTGCCATTGTCTCAAATGCAGCCAACATTGACCCTGACACATAGATCTCCTGACACCCTTCCAACCATCCAGAAATAATGTGATGGTAACAAACAACAAACATAAATCTTGCAAGAATGTATTGCCAGTTGGGTGGGATCAAGGGAGGGTAAATGCTGTCTCAGGGTTGCCAAAACCTTGTGCTTTGTTGAATGTAAAAAATAGCTCTCAAGGATTGGGAGGTTTACTCATACAATGATGACAACAGCAATGATGAGGTAGGAGCAGCAGCGACAGAAAATCATTGCTTCTTTCTGATGATTGGGAACTGTGTGGTTGGTAGCAGCAGTAGTGAAGAGGAAGGGCAAGAACAGTCAGCACAATCTCAACATTTTTAAAACATTCCAACAATATCATCACTTACCTTCATTGTTCTGGGGGCAGTCTCATCACGACAGTGACAGGAGACAGTGCTGTGGGGAGGTAGACCTCACTATGTGTTGGTGTTTGGTTGGTTCTGTTATTATTTCACTGTGTTCTTGCCAGAATGGCTCATTTTGGTTTGTTTTATGGTTGACGATGATGATGATGTCAATGGCAGATGAATATGCAAATTCATGGCAATCCTGTGCACAGGAAACATCAAGTTCTGCACCTACCTTTCATATCTCTCAGGTTCCTGAGCATTTGAGTTTGTTACAATATAGTAGGTAGGAATTGTGTATTCCTATCAAATGTAGGTACCTATTTTGCAGGTATTGTACCTCACATTGGGTTCATTTGAACAAAAGAGGTCCCCAGCAACCATTAAAATCTACAAAAGCTCATGGGCAAGTATTTTTGGACTAGTACAAGGGATGGACATTTAGAAGAATATTTCACTGTGTAAATTTACTATCATTTGAAATTCATCTAAAAGTTACCAAGCCAAAATACAGTGGAGGGATGGACACAGTAGAAGAATTTATCATTTTTGATAAGTCTCAGTTTATCAAATGTTCTACCTACATTCTACATACCTTTGGTGACAATTGAAATCAGGGAGAGCTTGTGGGGGGAGGAAAGGACACAGTAAAAAAAATATGATGCTTTTTCTGGTTGCTTTTGTCTACCAGCTCGCAACTTCCAAGGGGAAGTTTGGATATCTTTGTGATCTTTGATCCAGTTCATCCACTCTCACTCCTAAAATAATACAGGAGTATTGCTTTGTTTGTTAACATCCAAAATCTTAATGCCAATACATCAAAATACATCAGTTCTGGTGTATTTAGACCTGAATTCACCAGTTCCAGTGTATTTAGATTTTTTTGCATTTTCTCCATGTTCCATGGGTGCTACAAATTAATAATCATTCAGTGTCATTAACTGTTGCAGAGATTAACTGCCAAATAACTGCCAAATAACTACCTTATAATGTAGAAATCAGCACTATGACCTTTAGAAGCTAAGAAAGCTGACATTATGCTCTGCAATCTATATGTGGATAACTGAAGGTTTTTATTTAGAAAACTACAAAATGCAACAACCCTTTCAAACAGGTAAAATATCCCTCAATGATGCAATATAGCTTGCAGTAGAAAATGGTATTAATTTACAAAGAAGAATAAAATGCCACATGCAATAAGATCTTACATAATTAAAAATAAGTACTTTTGGGCTATCTACCCTTAGAAAGATTCATCAGAACTTGATAGAGAATCTTTTATGTAAATTTAGTTTGAGGTGCAAAATCTAAAAAATTAAAACATTATTCCACAACACTAAAAACTTACATACTCTGAAAAGATCACTTTTTCATGTTTTGAGAGGTGGATCTTTTTGCCTTGAGAGCTGTTTCATGATGACATCTGCTTTGTGATTGTATGTAGAAGTATGGTGTTGTACAAATACATCATTACTTACATGAAATATCACATCATTTTCAAGTTATGAATACATATCCTCCACCAAAACATCATGTGACAAGCAAAAAATATCTTTTTTGTCATTTATTTTTGATGGCAACAATACCAATTTCCATGTTAAATCTTTCCAGAAGAAAATAAAAATTTGATAACAATTCAGATATAGTAATAATTACTATATAAATAATAACTTGTAGAGAGGTCTGCAAAGTAGATAAATTGATTCAGTGTGAAATTTTGCATAAGAATAATACCCTCAATCAAATCATCATGCCAATATTCATGGCACTAAAACCCTAACAAAATACATGAAAATCATTTCTCCTACAATGAACATTTTTCTGAAAAAAAAACTAAAAACACAAAAATATTATATTCTATTCAATCTTACAAAATATGTTGTACAAATCCATCTGCCACCAGGCCCATACTCTTACAGAACGCATAAAATATTTCTAAATTGGGAAATTTCTGTCCAATTTAGAAACTAAATACACCACTCAAGTGGTGCATTTAGAACATTAGAAGGGTGTTTTACAGATTGGTGAAAAAGAAGAAAACTCAAGACTCCAATACAATTCTGTCACCGCCATCTTGCCATGCACACTAGTAGGATTTCTGCCATCAGCTTTACCACAAAACACTAACCAGGGTTAAAACCATATTGAAAATGGTGGTGATGAACTACATAGAATACCTTTCGTGAAGAAAGCACTTGTCAGGTACAACTTGCCTCATTTGGACAGGTATGTAATAAATTACATGCTATAACAACGGACAGACTATGTCCTCATCAAAATTCTAATGTCCCAATATATTTCAACGAAAAATTCTCGTAGGGTACAGAGGTAGAAAATTATTATTGATACATTCATGTACGTACAAAACTTTAAATAAGAGTTCTACAGCAGGTAGAATTTAGTCTTCGTAGAAATGCTCTTGTCTACTTATGTAATTTGCAATCTTTCCGAAAGGTAAGCATAAACACACCAGATACTTTAATGTAAAAAGTATGTGGTACTTATGCCCATGATGGTTCATTGACAAAAACATCTCCAAAAAATAGCAATTTAAGCATTTTTCTATCCCGAGTTACCTAGCAGTTACCACAAAAGACTTTTACTCATGTTGAGGAGGCAAACTTTTTGATGTAGGTAGAGAAATGCTAGCTTTTACTAGATAATTCATCAAATACCTCTTACATATGTTAGAACCCTAGAGAATGTGATGGCAAGGAAAATTATTGACATGTCATGTACTAATTTTACATATGCTGTCAGAAGCCTTCATACTACTCCCTGACCACATTATATGTACTACCTTTATTCCACAAAAGAGGGGGGTGAGGCCATTTTCTTTGTCGCACAAAAGGGTATTTTTTTGGTACTAGATCCTATTCTCACTTCTACAGTTGATGCCTGATGGTAGTTAGAGGGCAGTGTCCCTCAATGGACATCTCTGTCATGGTGGCTGCTCCAGGGGAAACGAGTAGCTTCACATTAAAAATATTTAAATTGCTTTATACTAACATTTAGATTAGTATCTGTCTACAATATTAGAACCTTAAACGGTGTTGTTCTACCACATATCAACAGAGAACAACACTGCTACATCAAGCATTTGGCTGCTGCCATCTTTCAACCATTGTGTCTTCAACAACCTATTTTTCTGTTACCAAACTGCAAGCCACACAATTGTCAAATGGTTTCAGCACCAATCGGCAATCATATTGGTTGTGGAAGAGGCGCCATATCTATACCACAGCATAAAAACTTCCACCAGTGGAGGTGGATTGCCATTCTTGAGGATCATTTTGATGATGATGCCATCATACTTACATCAATGGGGAAGAATTCAATAATCCCGCCATTTGTATCAAACCCTTTTTTTATGGGATAGAGGTAGCATATAGTCATCACTTTATCTTTCCCTAGCTACTCCTACTTGTGAATAAAGATATTCATAACAGAACATAAATTATTATTGAAGTTTTGAAATGTTTCTGTTTTTGGATATTTCACAGTCTAGTTTATGTTAATCAAAAAATATTATCAGAAAGTCAGTATTGATAAGCTACTTATTCCTACATGGGTTTCTCTGAAAACTACCGCTCGAAAACCACGTAAGGTTCCTCACCAAACAGGTGGAACAACCCAGCTGTCATTTAGAGAAAGATCGGCAGGGTGCAACGTCTGGCGACGTTCGAACGGTTCTGCTTCAAGTTGGATGACGACTGGATGGTGACTGGTGAAGGCTGGGCGGTGGGCGGGCGGGGGCTGTGGCTGGGCCAGGGCTGGGCCTGGCTGGGCGCTGGGTGCTGGGTGCTGGGTGCTGGGCAGATGTAAAAAATCATTCTTATATCTGTTGTTCCACTGACCGGCATCAATGATGGCAACAATGGCGGAGAGATTGGCAATATGACTACCATTCCCACTGATTCTCCTCCCACTAGCCAGCGCCGGCACGATGCCCACCACGCCGGACGTTTCGGAAGGGTCGCATTGTGCGCTTGTCTTCTCTCCGCGGTATTGATCGCTATCCAATGCCATCTCAGAGGCGGCTCACTACCCCTGCTTGCTGGAGGTATTGCAGCCGTAAGCGATGTGAACGAGGCATTGAAAGTCCACGCTGCGGCAATTGGTATTCATTCGAACCTTTCCACCCTCTTCCTGCGGCACATACCGAACCTACCAACACCCCACCTCCCAACTTTCCACATCGATCATTTGCCCAGTCTTCCAGACCTCCCTTCACTTTCATCTCTTCGTGGTGCCGCAGCTGCAGCTGAGACGACAACCTCAGAGTTGGCCAACAACATCCTGATGTTCACTGCCGAATCTGCTGAACTCGCCTGGGAAACATCTGAAAGTATCTTTCAGCACTTGAACGACAGGCTGGTGGGCGAAGGAGGTACGGAGATGAAGGGCGACGATGGGTCTAAACTCGACAAAATTGTCAAAAGAAGTGGGAAAACCGGACAAGCCTCGTTGGGTGGTAAAGAAGTGGATCAAAATGGATTTTTGAAGGCCGTCGGTGACTTATTTCAGTTTATTCGGAAGGACAGCGAGGAGCTGGGAGGCGACTCGAAGGAGGGGCGCAAGGTACGGATGGCTAAGGAGAAGGGTCAACCCGAGAGGAACCACCGACGAGCGAAGGCGACAGGGGAACTTGACGGTGCACCCACGCCAAGAATAGAATGGGGGCTGACATCTGTCATTCCAACGCCGCTAGCTGCTTCGATTGCAGCTGTTTGTATCTTTGCTTTGGTGGTATTCCTTTTTGTATCTGATCATCAAATACTGGCGGTGCGTTCAAGAAGAAGGCCGGAACCACTGGAAGGACGCAGCATAATCTTGGATGAAGAGGAAGCAGAAATCGTTGAATTTTACGAAAAAGAGATGGAGGCTGGAATGCTGATACCATTTGGGGATGAATTGGAAGAAGAGGAATCAGAGTCTGATGAAGGGGTCATTATACCAAGTATCAACAGAATAGGATTGGGTCGCAGTTTTAGTGATAGTTATTTGACTCATGGACTAAGGAGTCATCAAGGGCACGACAGAAAGGACAGTCGCGACTCTTACTACTCTACTGTTTTGCAAGACATTGAAAATTTGAACTATGATGATGATGGAGATGAACAAGAAAACCACGCCATTAATGACGACAATTGCGAGCAAGAATGCAAAGAAGATTTGTGTGGAAGTGAGCCTGATGAGCCGAATGTCGATGCTGTATTTGAAGAAACAGAAGGCAGCAATGAAAAAAATTATAGCCATTGCAGCCTTCATGCTCCTACTCCAACCGAAGAACTAGTCCAAAATGAGGACCCCACACCAAGCAAGGGAAGAGAATTGGAACCTCTGAGTCCACCATCTTCTACTTCATCCATCTCATCTCTCACAATGGAAAACATGGAGTGTGACGTTGAATCACAACGCCATTGCTTCAATCACACTAGAAAATCAGATCACCATGTGGCAAGAACACCTCCTCCGTCAATTCTTTCATCTACGAGGTATTCAAGAACCTCAGAGTCTGATCAATTATCACCAAACATTGGTACCCCAACAAGGAGCAACACCCTTCGTGACCAGAAGGAGCTCATTTCTCCGCCAAAGTTTGAACGCAAGGTTTCCTTTTCTCCAGATGTTGAAGTTCACAGATTTTCCTCTCAGGTGGATACAGGTTCCCGAAGCTCATCCGAGAAGTATCTTTATATTGTGCTTCTCGCTATTGGCATTGCAATTGCTATTATCTCAACCCTTCCAACATATGAGAACTTGCTTTCTTATAAGCCGGACATCTCTCTCTTATCGAATGGGGTGTTTCATATACCGAAAATCGCTATTGGGTTTTCAGCAGGCGAGCTCTAAGAGGAAATCAAAGTCTGAATGTTCACTTCAAGCTAGCTCGGACAGGCTTTTGATTTGGACTGCCTTTAAGCAGTCACCATTTTTGTTCTTCATATGTATTTTTAGGTTCATCATGTGTTTATTTTCCATTTGCAGTTGCTGCAAATAATATGTTGTTGTATACTTTTCCTTGTGCGAATAATTTCAAAGAAAGTTACGGAATATCTTTTTATTGTCATTCATAAGGAATAAAGTTGTGGTGTTTCATTCGTACAATTAGATTGAACCCCCCCATCCCCCCCTAGTAGACGTTTTTGTTTAATTATTGTGGCGCTCATGAATAGGATCTTTCACGGCTTCAACGGGTCCAAGTGAGACCATGACCCATGGGCCGGAGCCGCGCGGAGTAACTGTAGAAATTAGAACATTTTTGTCTTCGGAAAGTTGTGTAATCCATGCATCTGTACAAAAATAATGCTTACATTGTTTAAGTGTAAGAATATTATACATAATCCCCATCATTTTGAGTTTAAATAGCAAAAATAATAACTGAAGCATAAATGAAATTAGAAATGTATTTCCCACGCTGAAACAATATTTCTGCTCCGGGAGCTAAAATTGATTTGACGAATCTTGAGTCAAAGGAAAATGGGTCGATCCAAGGATTTGTTAACTGCAACAAGCTAAGATTTATGCTTGCCAGAATAACTGAATAAAAATATATTTGTTTAAATTCATAAAGTGGATAGGTACCCACACATGCCGAAATTAAGCAATCTGATGAGATTTATTTTTTAAGTGATATTAATTCCATTTTTGGATTTTGATCTTGCAAACTACAAGTGTACTATTTTTTGTACACTAGAGTGTTAAACATACTATTAATAGTTTTGATTAAAGAATGATATTGGATTGTTTACTGCCTTTTGAGGCTCAAAAGTAATTGCAAACAACCCATTGGTGTTGCCTTTGGCTTTGTCTGGCCTTGAATGGACTTGTTTAGCCTGAGATACGGCCAAAACAGTGCTAGACCGCAATTTTATTATGTGCCATGTGGTACATTGAAATTTTGGCTGCCTTCTTGTTGCTGTTGGAGCACGGCCAATCCCTTGCACGGCTGTGCTCCAAATGAGCTAATGATGAAGCCCTTAGCCTGGCATTTGTTTCTGGCAAGTGATGATGTTGAAAGTTGCATCTGATGGTAACATCATTGTGTTGCCCATTGTTGCTGTATTCCAAAGGAAAAATATGCTCTAAAACTTACTAACTATAATATACTTACAGCACTAGAGACTTAAAAATGTCAGTGTCGGCAATGATGCTCCTGCTGGCTGCTGCCAACACTAATATTTGGAAAAGCATGTTTGTTGAAAGTCTACAAATAAAAATAGAGCCTACTAACGTTTTAGACAAGTAAATGTACAAGTCTACAGTAATTTTCAACTATTTTAGCTAATAGTCAGTCAAAATCAAAACAAAAAAAGCTGCCAGAACAAAGCTTTCTAGCTGTATTTTCCCCATCATCATGCCATCTTGATCTTGTGACACAACATTGATTGCCTTCAGCACCAAAAACAGCAACAGTGTCAGGAATACGGCACTAATCAGATATGTAACATACTCCTACAAAAGTTGAAATGAAAGCTCCATACCACCATACATCACTGTGTGTGATGTCATATGGTATCACACATGTAGTGAAACTTCAAGCTAGACATTTCAGATAACTATTTTTCGTACATAGGTTAATTTTGGAAGAATCACTTTAAGTTTGAAAATTATTTCCTCATGTCCAGGGCACTGAATGTCATCAAATAAGGCCTTTCAAGAGATAATTTGGATTCTCAGAAGGCCTCAAGTCATCTACGAGGATAAGTCAAAAAATGACTTATTTCCATACCCCTGATCTGCTTTCAATAAATGTGGCAGGAATGGCAGCATCCATGGCACAACAGCAAATTTGCCATGGGTGCACCATTGTCACTGTTGCAAACACCAACACACAATCTCAAACAACACATTGTATTTTGAGTTGAACTAAAAAAGGTGTTTGTCAACCTTTTGACACCAGACCAAAAAGACTACATAATACTGAAGGTTTCAGGATAGTATCTAATTGTTTAAACCTATCAGTAAGCATCATATGGTCCAGTGATAGGTCCTCAAATGCAACATGTAGATGTAATTGAATGCTAACTGGTTCAATTATGGGTAAATATATTATTTTTGGTTTGTCTTATTTTTTCATACCAGGCTCTATGGCAAACTATGTAGGGTGGAGTTTATGTACATTGGGCCATAAAAATTGCATTGATAACTCTCTATTAGAGTGATCGCCTTTTTGGTTGTCATTTAAAATATGATTTAAAAGGGAATACAAAAGACATGGAACATAAATTTGTTTTTATTTTTACTTTTCAAGTCTTTAGTCATTTTCAATATGAGTGGTATCATTCAGCAATATCTAAAAATATATTGGTATTTAAATTATCAAAGTTGAAATTCAATCTCCTGCTTTTCTCATTTTCCAATTAAAAATATAAATTGGTTCTTACTCTTAGTGTCTAGTAGATACTGTACACCAGTCATTGTTTAATGGACAATTGATTAATATCCATTGGTTGATAATGAATACTTTAAAAAATGGTGTAAGATTTAAAAGCTCAAAACACAGCAGATCAAGGAAGATTTCATGTAATGTTGAGTTTTTATGTTGTAATGAAGGCTATGTTTGTCTGTCTGTCTTCCAGTAAAGATGAAAGTTGCCTGATATTTTGTGGTGTCAAAGATTGTTTTCACAAAAACTCCAGAAGTTATTACTGCATTAAAATACAATCCCACCTTCAGTCATAAACTTGTGTCCATCATTTGTCAACCATAAAAATAACTCACCAGGTGTTTGTTTTACTACATAAAATAGAGTAGTAATAATCTGTTCTCTGTTTTGATATTCCTTCTGGAAAGTTTTTTTACACTTCCTTATAAACCAGTGTTTAAGGATGGTTTATTCTTACATATGTATTGAATAATTTTGTGAAATGAAACTAACAAGTATTAACATATACAAATAGGATATTTTTGGGTATTTTTGGCAGAAAAATCAACACTTGGCTTACAGTTAATTTTTCTAGAGTATCAGTTGCTGTAATACGGTTGTTATTACATTATATTGGTCAATATAGTTGAATTACCTGTGGAATTATATTTTGGTGCACTATGTCATGTTTTGTTAGGTTCTGTTCTGTTCTGTTCTGTTCTGTTCTGTTCTGTTCTGTTCTGTTCTGTTCT
>JALLOT010002056.1:0-13495 GCA_036939595.1 Thalassiosira livingstoniorum | reverse complement strand
CAGGTTTCAAGGGCAAAGGTTGAGAATTGACGAAGCGCTAGCGAAATTACAATCGACTTAATTAAGCGGAAGCCACTTAATTAAGTGCCAAAATAAGCGCACCGTTAAAATTTACTTGAGAGTAAAAGAAAACAACCCCCCATGTTGCTACTAATTAGTCAGCTCACTTTTTTTGGTTCACCGTAGAAAACTGTTGGCAATGAAATTTTTTTGTAAATAAACGAAATGTAAAGCACTTGCCACCTCACAAGATTGGATTGAATGAGACTTGATTTAATTAATCAGTATATATTTTACGTAGGGTACATTGTAGATTTTCTACGCAGCAGCTTCAATGCCCCAACCTCCTGGAGTGATGTGTACTGTTATCTATTTGTACCTATCTCTACCTACCTGCCTAGATATCACTCGTACTCTACTCCTATTAGAATCAAGAGAAGTACAATACAATACAATAATACAATACTTGTACATAGTAAAATATTGTACGCTTCCTTTTTGCTCGTCAACAAAAACAGCCAAACTTTATTTGCCCCCTTCTCTTTTACTCTGCATTCATTTCTCCTCACAATCGACTTATTATCATCTTTTCCTTGTTTGCGCAAAGTTGATGTAAAAATATCTTCCATTGCTGCATGAGGCTGCATTCTAGCTTCACCGTATCCCCAGTCAATCACATAAAAGCAGATCAGCCAAGTCAGCTGACCTCAAAATTGTCTCATAAATTTCAATCTGCAACAGCAGCAAGCACTCAGCATCGCCAACAGCAATTGAAATTACAGTCGTCGCCATGAAACTTCAAGTAGTGAGCGCAGTGGGCCTCGCCCTCGTGCAGGGCGCCAGCCCCGTCGTCTCTCAGGTAGGTCAACTGGAATGAACTCGTGTCGTTGCTACGTGGCTCTGTTTTTTGTTGTCAGGGCGAGGGACCAACTGGAATGGACGTATCTTTGTTGTTTGGCGAAGGACGAGGGGCGAGGGTCTAGGGGCGGGCTGATTAGCAGCCAGCGGGCTTGGGGCAAAGCGGCAATTTCGTACGCCCGACTCGCCCCATGGGGTGCGAGCGGAAGATCGTTCAACTCTTCGCCTTGCTTACACAATTCACCTACGTTCACTAACACGTTCACTAACCGGTTCGTCATCGTCTGTCCTTTGCTTCAACTCTGCCAGGAGGCGAACGCCGTCGATACCGCCGTTGCGGGAAGCTCTCTCCGCGGAGCCATCCAAGCCATGGAAGGCGCCTTCGTCGACGTGATGGAAGACAGCCAGGACATCGACATCAGCTTCAGCTACAGCAGTGAAGACTTTGATTACGATGACGACGATGAGGAGGATGACGACTCGGAACTGAGCTTGGAGGAGGACAAGGACAAAGGAGGCGGAGGAGGCGGAAAGAAGAAGGGCGGCGGAGGCAAGAAGAAGGGGGGAGGAGGCAAGAAGAAGGGTGGCGGAAAGGATAAGAAGGATAAGAAGGACAAAGGCAAAGATAAAAAAGACAAGAAAGGTTCGTATTGTTCTTGTATCTTCTAAACCGAACGGTTGCTCGTCTCTCACAATAACTCTTTCTTTGATTTACCGATTGACACTCGCAGATAAGAAAGACAAGAAAGATAAAAAAGACAAAGATGACGACGACAAGAAAGACAAGAAGAAGAAGAAGAAGGACGATGATGATGATGACAAGAAGAAAAAGAAGAAGAAGAAGGACGATGATGACGATGGTGAGTTCAGTTGAACTGTATTTCTTGAGTCAGGGATGCTTCAACTTTGTTCCATCATTGAAACTAATTCCTTCCATTTTGCGACCGCAGACAAGAAGAAGAAAAAGAAGAAGAAGGACGATGATGACGATGACAAGAAGAAGAAGTCCTCCAAGTGCGGCAAGGACTCGGCCCGTTCTGACTCGGGGACTTGCGGAACTCGCATGAAGAAGTCCGATGCCGAATTCTGTGCCGAATGGGCCCAGAGCTGTTTGGTCGACTACGACCCATCCTTGAAGCAGGTGTGCGAAGACTTGGGATTCTGCGTTGATCTCTCTGAGGAGGTTTACTTCCTTGAGAATGCAGAGTTTGACGTGCTCGATGCTGCCAAGATTGCTGTTGGCAAGGATAAGGACGACAGCAAGGAAGAAGCAGATGAAGACTCTTCTTCCCTAGATTACGAGGACTCCCAAGATTTTGAGGAGGAGGGTAACCACGATGATGACTGGCACGATGATGACTGGGGGAGGAGTGCTCACCGTAAATATCATCGCAACAGTCGCAAGCGCAACAGTCGCAAGCGCAACAGTCGCCATCGTCGCAGCCATAAACGCAGCAATGGTCGTAGCAGCTGTAAGAAGAGGTGCAGCAGGAACTTCTCGGGAAGTACCGCCAAGAGGTGCCGCAACCGCTGTGATATGGAGTATGCCGAAGATGTGATTGCGGTAGAGCGGTAAACGATGGGTGCGTATGTGGGGGTAGCCAAAAGTGGTTTCGAGAACATTGTGGACTGTGCTTTTCAGATATTTAAGTCGCATAGTATAACTAATAAACTAGACACGTTTCAGTTTTAACTCCCATTTGATATTCTTGCTACCTATCTCGCTACCACCTGGACTATCACTTGAAAAACAATATTAATCGTAAAGTGAATAATTTAGCCTGTACATCTCCCTTCAGCATGGTGTGGTCCTGCGGACCATAGAAAATTCATGTGCATTGTCTTGAGAGATTGAGATAAGAGGCTTCAACAATAATAATTGTACAATGTTGTCGAAAGAAAGGTTGATCCAACACCGAAGTACTGTACCATACTTATGACTCTCTCTTCTCATAATATTCCCTTTTTACTAAGGCAGATAAATTATAACAGCTCAGTCCTTTTAGAAATATCTGTCATTGTTGGACTTGTTGTAAGATATTTCTGGCTTGTTAGTACCCAATCTTTTTTGTAGGCTTCTTTGTAGGCGTCTTTGTAGGCTTCTTTGTGTTTGAATTATGTGTATATTTAGAATAATATCCAATTTACCACATCCTGAATAACTTTCTTTACTGTAACTATCAATAGTTTCCTCAGACATGTTTGAGGTGATGAACAATCTACTTATCACTGCCCCTCTTCCAGTAGTTCCGTACAGACAGACCACTGCTACCCAACCTGTAGACCAGTCTACAGTCAAAGGACCAGTCCCTAGTTGGGCCGGTCTCCCTTGCACTAAGCATTTGCTCACATTTTCACCAGCAAACATGTACTATTTGCTTGCCCCTAAGATGCAGCACTAATCTCATAATTAGTTACAGCATTCAGTTGCAATTCAATTACTAAATTACAGGTTCAACAGTTGTAACAAATCTAAATTACAACAATTGCTCCCCCAACGGTTGAGCCACCTACCTTTTAAGAGTACCCACAGCAGACGTGCAAACAACTACATCTTTCCACCATGACAACAGAAATCTCATTTGAAGAATGCCAGCACATTCTTGGAACCTTGCCACCACAGGGACCACATCCCATGAACCAGAGCATCCGCAATTTGTGGTTGAAAATTACAGAAGAGGTATCTAGAGTCAAGTATTTTTAAATTGTTGTCTTGATGTCATGATCAACAACATGGAAATACATCAGAATAATTGCAGATTGTGATGCTGCCCTGTGGCATGATTCCTTTCCCTACATATCTTTTTGCAAAAGCACGATTTGCCCATTTTTTTATTTTTCATTCCCAAAAACTCACTTAATTCAGGATATTTAAGTGGATCTAGATACATGATTTCACAAAAATTTCATTTTAGTCCACCCATAATTGTATGTTCAATTGCATGTTGTAAATATGTGTTGATTTGAACATTCAAAATACACTATATTAACATTTTGTGCTTGGAACAATCATGGGTTATGCCCATTTCCCATCTGTACAGGGGGCAATATATCATATTCTTTGGACCAAAAATCACTGCTAAATGAACTTTTCAAAAGAATTATAAGGAACATCTAGTATCTAATATTTTACTATCATTGAGAAACACATTTTTTGTTCCTTTTTGTATGACATACACCAATTGCAGGCAACCATCACATTCATATGAAGATTTATCATATTTCTCCAACCATGTTTGAAGTCTATCTGAATTCAGTTTTAAACTGCCTTGATGTGTTAAAACCTCAATACTCAAAACCATTTTCATTCTTTTTCTGAAGCATGTTTACCTATGTTCAATGAGAAACAAAATGAATATTTATATTGCTACTGGTACTCAACAAGTCAAGTTTGAGATTTTGAGCCTTTGTACTATTTTGTATGAATATGAACTCTTTTTACTTGTCAACTATTTTCTGAAGCATCTTTCAAATCAGGTAAAAGTGTCTTCATTCTTCAATGTATTTTCAATGTGGAACAATCACAATAACATTGTATTTTATGCATCAATCATTGGTCTTGATTGAAATATCATTCCATGGAAAAGGTATTCCAGAAAATCCCAGAATTATGCAGCCAAGTGTTGTCTTTTGTGAAACATAACAGTAAGCATGATTTCTGTTTTCTTCATTTTGATGCAATTGCAATATTTTCTATTTTGTTGTATTATGTTGGTTACAATATGCAACACATGATAAAAAGGTAGAGAAATGTAGGCAGCATGTTCAACCATAAGCAAAAAGTTTTAACACTAGAAGATTACCTTGTGTGGGCAATGTCAGGCAATATTATGTGATATTTGATGTCAATGTGTGATGATAGGCAACATTGGGAAATGTGACCAAAGCAAGGTGACTTTAGTTGGCCAGAAAAGAAAACAGGCAACCATTAATAATGTTTGAGAACAAATTTGATTATTTTTCAAGGTAAAGTCTTTGGTCAAATATTAAAGTTGAAAGTTGCCATAATGATAATGTCACAATAGAGTGTGAAGAATACAAATTTACTATGTAAAACAAGGTAAATACATTATTCTAGGATGTTCCTGTAAATGAGCAAAGCCAGCTTTTTTCAAAGTAGAGTAATACATCAACACAGACTCTTTCAAATATTTACATCATGTGGATGTTAAGATTCTATCATTTGCACCTACAAAGAACTTGATACAAAGAGATCCATTTCTTCATGATGAGAATATTTATGGAATAGTATTATTCAGGATTACTAAAAGAATCATTGAATAATTTGTAAATGTACTGTCATATCCAAATTTTGATATTGCTCCTGGGGCTACTTGGAAACTATTTTTCTGGAATTGCATCATATAATTGATAGTGTCAAGGGCTTTAAGAAAACATAGACATATGCAATTCTAACTCAATGAGTGAATGGTGTATATTAATATGAGCTTGTCTACAGGTTTTTCAATATCCTGATGTACCTTCAATCTTGGAGACACCATGAAAGTGCCATCTGCTTGAGACTTGGTATTGACATTAGCTTTGGAAAGGCAGTTTATATTTAGTCAATAATACTTTATAAATCAAAGCAAAGAAAATTTATTCTTGTAGGCTTCTTTGTAGGCTTCTTTTTTGGACCACTTTTAGGCTTACTGGTGCCATTTTTAGAATGATGAATAATTTGATCAGTATTGGCATCTCTTAATGATAATACATGTAGAACATTATTTGGTAAACCCCCCTAAAAACAATATAATTTAACATGCCGTACCAATTTTTTTCTGAATTCAAGTGCAGCTCTTGAACACATGTTAATTCTTGGTCCAAACATTTTGTAGATTCATTAAAGAACTATGATTCCATGAACAACTTTTCTAAAATGTTGATGATTTGCCAATCTTAGAAGTGATGTCTGAAGTCCAGGTTTGTTTAAGTTTGGTTGTTCTGATTCTGCTACATGATAATATTTTGAAAATCCTAAAATAATTTTAGACTGTTGTGCTAGCTATGATATGCTTCCTTTCCATATATTCATTTACAAAAGCATTATTTATTTAGTATTTTCATGAATTCACTTCCAAGAAATTAGCACCTAACATTGAAAATTGACAGCACCTATACATACAGTTTAATTCCATACTAAATAATTTTCTCTTAATCATATTCTGTACTGTGTGTTGTATGT
Organism: Thalassiosira livingstoniorum; assembly: GCA_036939595.1. Lineage (NCBI taxonomy): Eukaryota > Bacillariophyta > Thalassiosirophyceae > Thalassiosirales > Thalassiosiraceae > Thalassiosira > Thalassiosira livingstoniorum. The sequence goes on along the minus strand of JALLOT010002056.1, from coordinate 7,452 downwards.
ATTTATACCAATTGCAACATCCACATAATACACAAAATGCAAACTTTTGAGCTAGACACAAACATTGTCATGGTCACATATCTTGTACATCTGATATCTTTTATGTACATGGAGTGAGTTATCAAGTTAAAAAAAATAATGCTAAATGTATTTTCAAAAAAATAGTAAAGGAAATCAAATAAAATTTTATTGTCATTGAAAACACACTTTTTGTTACCTTTGCATAACAAAATCCAGCTACAACTGACCACATCATGCAATTATATAGAATTTTTTTAATCATATTTTAATTATATCTGCATTCATTTTCTGTATCGCCTTGGCATGCTCAAAACTTTCACATCATTAAGGTATGATCCTTTATGAAAAAAAAAACAACTATTTTTCTGAAGCATGTTGACCAATACATAATTAGACAAATGACAATTTGCAACGCACCTAATATTGTAGAAGTTAATCTTGAGATTTTGAGGGACCTTATTATTTCTGTTTCATATCAAGATTACTTTACAGCAAAGAATCTTTTGACTTGTTGGATATTTAATTTTTTTTAATCAGGTTCAAATTTAAACTACATCATTCTTCATTCTTCAATGTTACTTTGAACACACCAACATCCAATCAAACAGAGAACTTTCTATACAATCTTGACCCCATCTTTAAATCCAGACCCCTGTGATTGGTAACCCCTATAAATAAATATTGTGAGTTTTTTAGGGGGAACAAAATAGAAACAATCTGATTGAAATGTTCACATTCTAATGACGTATAGAATCTATTTGCACCTACAAAATGTTTGATAAAAAGAATTCAATTTTTATTAGGCTACATGTATTGAATATTATAATTTATTTTGAATTTGCAAAAATTCAATTGAGTGAATTATTTTTAGTTCTTTAACATATCATGTTTGACATTGGGTTATTAATTATTATTTTATGCTTGTGTAATATAATATGTTTGTTACTTTAAAGTGCTATGAAGCGATAATTAAAGGAAGTTCATACTCAATGCCTTGGAAAAATTTCCAAGTTTCTGCACTTTTTTTCCTTGCCTTGCTGCTAGTGGTGATAATTCAGTGATTCACTGATTGGAGAAAAATCATTTTTCTTGTAACCGGCAAAGGGGCATTTCCTCCTTCTAGATCCCACACTATTTTAGTTGCACATAAACAAAACAGGAGTGATCATACATATTTGAACAACAGAAGAAAATTGGCAAAGAATTAGTTTGCTATTAGGAATAGTATATAATATTTTCAAAATAGTAATAAACAGTAAGAATTTTTTTAGCTACAACACTGTTGAAATGACTAGTATTATGTAATCCACCTCACATTGTGTTGAAAAAGATGCTATCACTACAAATACAGATGTTTTCATTGAAATTTCAGAAAAGATAGGATTATTTCTCCCCCAGAAGCTTTCCAAGGAAAGGGACCCAGATTTTTTTGTGAAATGTACATATTATGTAGAAGAGCAATAAAAAAGACAATTATTTTTCACCTTCACAATCATAAACAAAGTAACTAAAAAGGTACAGGAGTATGCCCATGATCCCAACCACTGTTGTAGTTTTCTGTTTTAAGATTAATTTGTCCTCAAAGTTAAAAGAGATAACAATTTTGGAAACTGATATTTCCCAAACAAGTTTAAGTGTGACAGATGACTTTAAATTACTGACAAAAACTCATTTATAGATGAACCAACTACCCCTATGATCTCCATTCTTCCCCCAAAGTTTGTCCCTATTCTTCAATAAATCTGCTTCAGAAAAATGTGAGGAATAATATTTTACCCAGGTATTATAGACTTTTTTTCAAGGTTTTCCAATTCTCCAATTTCCCCACTGCTGTATTCAATACTAAAAGCAAAAATGATTTAAAAAATAGCATTAGGATTTTCAAGAATGTAAAGCACTTCAATCTTGGGTTTACTATAAATAAATTACCCCCTTGAGACTTTGTGTATACTTACGAAAGACGTTTTCAATGAAAGGTATGATGTAGCCAATAGTACTTTACAATTCAAAGCAAAGTGAGCATGATATTCTTTTTAAGTTTCATTCTCAATTTCTTTGTGGGATTATGTGGGCTTCTATAAGAATTGTTGAGAAGGAAACCTTATTGATTAGTTATGTAGAAGCTATAATAAAACTTAGGAAGCATTCAATTGTCATTTTTTTAGTTCTCTTGTCCAGTTTGACTTGTCCCATGACAAAACAAATATAACAATGAATCAATCTTCATGGAACAACACATGGTGTATCTGGATTTTTGTTTTCCATTATTCTAATCCTAAAACAGATCACAGCATGAAGGCACTGGTGGCAATTGGGAAGGTACTAGTATTGGGTATTTATATGCTGACTACCTAGAAAGCTTCCATTAAGATGGTTTCCAAACATTTGTTTCCAAACAATTGTTTTTGCTTTTGGAAAAAGTTGTTTGGTAACTCAATGTAAAAAAATGAGGGGTAGCAGATAAAACAGACACTTCACTTGGGATATTTTTGGGGGCCTTTCTGTATTCAGATTTTGGACACTGGTGTCAAAAAAATGTTGTACTGCGTTGGTTAGTTTACAAAAGAATGTAATATTTGTTTGAAAGAATTATCAAATGGTTGCCATTTAGTAAAAGCTTAGATATGAGGATGAGATAAATCAAACCTGGTGATTTTTTTTGTGTTTTATTTTGAATTTTACTTTTTCATATGCTTGAATGCACTCTTGTCAAAAGAGCTTGTTCCATATCCACAAAAAAGTCAATTAAGCACTGTTCTGGATTGAAATTTTCAGTGTTTTTCATGAGCTTCAAAATAAAAAAAGACAAGAAGTTTTGTGTACTTTTCCTATGTAGGGATGTATAGGCTTGTTCTGGATCAAATAATTGAAAGCTGTGAGATTTAGATACTAGTCTACTCTGTTCACTATGTTTACAAGGCCATTGAGGCAACTCTGACCATATAATTAGCCCCTCTTGATCAAAGGAACCAACAAGGTTATGGGATCATGGGTAAGATAGTGGGTTCAGTGTGAATGGGGATCAAGGGGACAGACAAACCCAGAATAAATTGTCAGACAAGGTTGAGAAGAAAATATCTTGCAGGGATATGTGTAAAGGCACCCAAGGCTGCCAGGAATGGGATCTTTGGTGTCAGGTTACCAGCAAACCTTTTTGATGGGTTACTGATAGGTGGGAGCATGATTGTTGGAAGATGACAGGTGAAATGGGATGGTGTGGTGCCAAGTCAAGAAGGTTTTTTCAAGACCATCATTGAAATCTGGAGATGGTATAAACGGGCTCCATTGTGGAACCTTTAATGAATAAGTTGGACAAGTTGATCTTTTCAGCTATTTTCTGGACAGATACATCATTGGTAGCATGTTGTTCCTGGACAGTGGTTTTCTTCAAGTTTAGATACTTAATGCCTTGCTGGCAATGGAATGGGACCAGTTAGGACCAGTTGATGGTGGATTGTTTTCCATTTTAGGCTGCATCATTATGGGGGCATCAGGTGCCAGGCATGTCCAATCAAGCAAATAGTGTGTGTGTGGGATATTTTTGTGTTGATAGTTGATACAGACATATTAGTGACCACTATTTCAGCTTCAGAAGATCTTTGGAAAGTTTGATCTTGGCTGAGAATCTTCCAGTCAAGGGGGGTACCTTTCTGGCAAATTAAAAAAAAACGAAAGAAAACAGAAATTAGATAGCTCAAGGGACACATACTGTCAGGGACAGCATTATCAAACCAGCCACCCCAATAGGAATCACTGAAGGAGGTAAGTGATGTGCACTCAGATATGGATGGGGGTGTGGTATTGATGCATGCCACTTTATCATGGTGATGAGGAAAGTGATAGTATGAATAGGTAGTAGAGTCTATGAGAGAGCATTAAGAAATTCCATAGTCTTCAGTGCTGCAGAAGTACTTGGAGATGTTGAGAGCTGCTTTGTAGTGTTGGGCAGAGGGATTTTGCATGTAGGAAGCAAGTAAGGTAAGTGCTGGGCATATGTAAGGCCTTGTGTATGTGACAAGCTAGTTGATGCTGCCTACAATTTTCAGATAATTTTTTGTTTACTGCTTTAAGCAGGATTTTAAGGAGATGGGGGACAAAGGAATCAATTGGGAGTGAAAATTATTATGTAGTCATGTTTTGAGTTTTGGGGGTATTTCCAAGACCAAATCATTGGAGAGTATATTTGGTGAAGGCTGATTGGGACAGATGAATGGACAGACATCCATTGGTATATGGTTTGCAGTCTATTGATGTTGGTGCCATAGCTGTAAACATTTCTTCAGGATTATGACTTAAAATGGTACGATAATATAACCAGGTTTCACTTCTGAAGGTGGAGTAATGTGACCCTCACATAATATTAGTGTGCTCTGATGTTGGATTACTTGTCAGTAGCAATTGTTTTATCATCATCATTGTCACACACATAATTTGATTTATTTTTTGATTTTGGGGACAGCAGATAAGCAAGTATATCAACATTTACTTTGCTTTCTTTACATTTTTTATTATTTTCTACTCTGTAGTAGGCTACAATGGATGTGAAAACATTGGACACATCCAATTTAAGAGTTGCCTTTTTATTTCTCTCTCGAAGTAATTGAGTGTATTCCACCTCTTAACTATTAAATTCCACTCCAGCTTGGAATGTTTCTGTTCTTCACAATTAATTCAATGATGGACAAAGTTTTAGTTTGGTTTAGATTAAGGATTTGGATGATAAACCCAAGGATTATTCAGTTCCTGCAGCTGGTAAATTTTGGGCTTCATAAAATTTCCAGCATGCCCTGGGGTCAGAGATTGCTATGATGGGACATTGCTGTCCTTTGCATTCAGATCAATCTTGAACTAATAGATGCTGTTTTTTGTGATATGTGGTCCCTGTGGAGGCAGGGCTCTTACAACTCATTGGTACTCTTTGAAAGTGATTTCAGTTGTCATGGTAACCAAGATGCTTGAGAATGCTTAAGATGGGTGCACTTGTTGGTAGTGGATTGAATGCTATGGAAGCATCATTTCAGTGAACAAAATAGTTAGTACAACTGTAGAAACTGTAACTTAGTAAATTTATTTGAAGCTCAATAATGTAACTAATTACAAGATGATCATTGCTACATTCTAGGGTCAAGTAAAATGTACATAGTAGCAGTTGAAAATGTGAGCCAGTGCTTAGTGCAAGCTCTCACACCTGGACTGCCCCAAAGGTAGACTGGCTCAACTTCTGACTTATCTGGTGAATACTGGCTGGCATACAACTGTTTCCTAGTGGTATATCTATACAGGAGTACTGGGAGTGGGGCTGAGCACAGGTATCCCTTATATAGATTGCAACAAGACCATGTCATAGTTCATTTTGCCTGACAGGATAGGGGTAGAGTACAGGATACATCGGGGAAAATTGTACCCACTGAGTATGTTTTAGCTTTACTCCAAATTGATTTTTTTGGAAGGAGAAGATAAAAATGCACCCATTCTTGATTTCAACTAGGACAACAAAAAATTCTTCTTTGAGAAGGGAATGATATCAAATTCTACCAGTTCAAAGCCAAATTTATACCACATGTGTTTCCATAGCACTATCCAAAAATTACATGAGTTGAGTTGTAATCACATGCACCCATTCATTTAGGGCGGGGGAAATCTCTCATATTCAAAAGCCATTTCTCTAGATCTTGATATTATTTTAATCATCCATAGATAAAGGAGGTAAATTTCTTCAGTAGTCAGCCTAGATGCCAAGATCAGACACAGAGTGTTCATTTTTTCATCCAAATACTGATTGACCATTTGCAAATATGATGATGAATGATGGTTCAAACTGTATATATTGTTATGTGTGTCATGTACTTCTATCAACCCAATCAACTATAAATATTTATGTTCTAGGATTAATGCTATTGAATGAAATCAAAATTGAAGACCATATTTTTTTGAAGTGCAAGTTTTAGAGGTATGCTAATTTAGTACTTTAACGTACATTAGAAATATTTGGTGGAGGCCACAAAGAGGTGATATGCCCTTGTGTGACCAAAATGATATGGTACACATCTGTTTGTGTGATGCATTCATGTGACTGGTCACATGTAGAAGTCTTTGCCAATTTTAGAGATAAAATTTAAAAATATTAGATTAATGAGTCATTTTGTGAGCCAGATGATCATTGCATAACCATTAAGCATGTGCTTATGTGCAACATTGATGAAAACCAATCATGCTTTTGTTACACTTTTTTCTAAAAATGCATCCTTATGTTGACATTAAAAAACCAATATCAGGCTGTTTTTTGTCAAAAAGTAAATATCAGGTTATGAGCCAGTTTTTTTATGAAAAGCAAGTTGCTTTTTGTCAGTTATCACAGAGAAATTCACAATTGGTTTTCATCAATTTTCCAATGCAAGGGACATGACATTGCATTCTAAAAAACCAAAGTAGGACAGCCTTTCAATGACTTGGCAGAATGATCTGCTTAATTTTTGTCTTACATACCTACTTTATTTAAATATAGAATTGATGAATTCATTCATGTGTCTTTGTTTATGATTTTTTTCACTGTTAATGTTCAGCACAAGGACAGTGAATTCACATTGCATAATTTATTTTGAAAGTGCAAAAACTGTTTTTATTTGGATAAGCAACTTCTTCACTAGGTAATAATGATCATGGTCACAAAATAATGATTGAGATGCCTTTCTAGACACATCTATCAATAAACGCAGAATTGTTTCACCCACAATACCAACTTTACAGCACATACCAATTTTCATGTAATATACGTGAAAATTTTAATAAAAAACAGACAGTTTTGTACCATCATGCACAAGCCCAGCAATCTTCACCCTTTAATCCTACTTACACAAAAACACCACAGTTACCATTCCATCCAAGTTAAAGCAATTACTATGCACAAAACAAAACCAAGTACAATACCAGAACTAAAAATAATATGATAATAGCATTGACAGAGTTTCTTCCTGCATGAATTAATCCATGTCACCAACATCATCTGTTTTTGATTGCTGCTCTTACAAACTAATTCTCACCCAAAACAAACCACATCACCAAAATCAGCTCCGCTTAACAGCTGATCCTGGTTTTCAAATTATTCATAAGTACATATTCCTAACATTCAAGGGCAGAACATAATAGAACACAATAGTAAGTAAGGATGACCAAAGTCAGTGAATGACCCTTATTTTTGTCTGTATTTACTGTGCCTATGGTATGGTACATCATAGTAGTAACATGTAGTTATGATCATGCAAAGCCTGACAAATTAGTGCAACATACCTTACACACTATTGTATGTATGGTACCATACTGTGGTATCTACATTCAAACGCGGCAGCTGCGATCTACACCCCAAATGGTTATGTGTCGCATTCTGTCTCGGTTCCAATTTTTCAATGCTTCTTCTGTTTCACTGAAATTGAT
>JALLOT010002055.1:0-13497 GCA_036939595.1 Thalassiosira livingstoniorum | reverse complement strand
TTCTACGGACGGAAACATCAATTTGCATCTTAGACGCAGATGAACATCTTTTCAACCTACTGTTTGTATCACGTCAAAAATGCACAACATTATGGCATGCGGCTGTTTTCACCTCCGTGATGGTAATACAATTACTGTGTGAATGTGTGCCAGAATAGTACTCACAATCGATGAACATTTTCCACAATCGTTGCAGGATTGTTGCCCCCCTCCCAGCATTTGCGTCGACCATTCTGGTGACCACCCAACATTTTGGTGATGACCAATGGAGCACGGAGCACTCCTTATTTTGGTACTTCATCAATAAGTACATCAACTCAAAGAGGAACAAGTCGATCGAGCCACATCCTCATAAAGTTCCCCCTTTCTTACTACATTTCCCCCTCTTCCACTATCCTCTCTTCCCCTCAAACCACCCGCGCCTTGTTCCCCATCACCACTCACACCACCCGTACTACCCAAACCAGTCAGACCACCAACAACCCTCTCCTTAAAATCCAACAATATCGTCAAATGATCCGCATACCAATCTTCCCCCACGTACTTCTCACCAACATCACGCAACGGTACCGAAATCACTTCTTTGGCATCATCTCCCGCTTTTGGAACAGTGACTCCATGTGAATCTCGTAATTCGAGAGCGTACGCCATGCTGATAATGTGTCGTCGATTGTCGCGGCGGGGATCGGAGTAGACCCCTATCAATTGGAGTGGCGACCGTTGTGCAGGTTGTGCATGTTGTGCATATTCTGAATGTGACGACCGTGACGACTGCGACGACTGCGGTTGTATCAATTCGGGCGGAATGATGATTCCAGTTTCTTCTTCCGTTTCGCGCAAGACTGCCATTTCGGCGGTTTCGCCCAGCTCAATGAAGCTGAGAGGATGTGGGTCATTTGAGTAATGTGAGTAATGTGAGTAAAAGTAAGTCAATGTGGTTCATTGTGGTACATCGTGGTACATCGTAGTTCATTGTAGTGCATGTGGACAAGCCAAAATTCAAAATGGTGTCCAATTGAAAATTGGTAAAAGGCAAAAGTGCATCCGAGAAATGGAATGAGAGGTGGTTAGCTCAGTTAGTAGTTAGATCCAAGGAGGTCCAAGTGCAGACAAACAATGCCATATTTCACACCAATATCCTTTTGTGCTTGACAAAACGCCCATTGGGGAAAAAAATTTGACAAGTCAACGAATGGAATGTTGGTGTGATACAACGGGAATGAACACTGTGATCTGCTGTGATTCAATATATCTGACCCCATTCCAAACCACACAAACCACCCAAACCATGAACATCGAATAAAAGATAAAATTGACCGCACCACACTCTATCACAACGATCCCAACCAGGACATTGCCATATTGTACCTATATGGATGTGATTGATGCAATGCCATATGCCATTTTGCAGGAGTACATAGTACCCTCGGACACAATGCAAATGCAACAAATGTATTACAAATATATAACAAACACAATGCAAATGCAACAACTGTATAACAAAAGTATAAGAATGTAGTTTTGGTCGTTTTTCATTCCCCAGCATTGAAATTCATTTCCATTCACAAATCTTTTAATTCATCGAGAGGAACAAAAGTGGAACAAGAAAGGAACAAAAGAGGAGCAACAAGAAAACAAATCTTGCAATCGCATTGCCATTTGCCATAGTGTTGTAATGTGTTGTCATGTGGACCAACCTCAACATGATTCAAATCAATTCAAATCAGTTCAAACAGGTTCCAATAAAAAGAATAAAGAATCACAACGCAAGGTGGAAAACAAGAAACAAAACAGAACAAAGCAGAACAAAACGTACCCTCCAATGGTGGCCAGCTGTCCCGTATCCTTTCTCCGTACCACCCAAATGTCATACTCCACATCGGCACCCCCTTCCATCACTCGTTTAATGTACAAAACAACATCAATCGCCACGCTAGGTGTGCACATGCAATACCCATCGCCGCCGCACCAGCACGATCCCGGATGAGTGTCTGCGGGGTGTCCTCCGTGCCATGTCCGTTCTTCTCCGTGGGGACATTTGGATAAAGTTGATACACCTGATATATCCGCCAATGATGCAACAGAAGCAGAAGATGCTGAAAATCCTCGCAGTATGGAAATGATACCCACAAAGGCCAGGAAGACTAATAAGGTGAGGATCAAGATGAGAGTCGCTTTGGTCAGATGGAATGAACGATAGGGCCGGTGTCGACTCGTGGTATTCACGTTGGGATGGATGGAGTCCATTGCGTCCATTGAGTCCATGGCACTCTTCATTGATGGCATGTTCGACTTTGTCGACTTTGTGGAGTACGAAGAGATAGAATAGGGAGGCAATGGAGGAGATGATGGAGGAGATAATGGACGAGGCAATCGTTTCCTTGGTTCCATCCCCTTGAAGATTGGAAGTTCCACACTCAAATCACTCAAGTCACAACAATCAACGCCAAATGATAAATGATTTCCCCTTGATACGGTACACTTTAGACTTATTTGGATTTCGACTTTATCTCGACTTGATTTGACCGGCTTACTTGCAGATTTTTGCAGATGGTATTGTCGATTGACAAACTTTGACACAAAAATTAGGTATTGCTGCTCTCTTTGCGCCTCTTTGATGATGATGTTTGCAATATGGTGGTACCGTTAGTGCTTGGTACAATACTAACAATACAATTGTGCCTTTACTTGATTTTTGACTTGGATGGATTGGATCCTATTGGATCGAGTTCGTATTGGTGCGAACTTGTTTCGTGCGTACCGTAATAATTATAATAGAAAACGACCCCACCATGTAAAAACGACCCCCCACATCCAATTCTCTCTAGAAAAGGACCATGCTAACCAAGATGAATAGGACCCCTGGTCGTATTCAAAAACATATTTACCATGTTTATAAAACAGGATTTTACCAAACTGTACGCCTGCTGTATTCATCTCTCATATCATAGCTAACAGTTAATGGAACAGTTGGTTTGAGTATGTTGTAATACGTACTTGAACCCATGTAACTTTGTAAGTACTGTCCATTTGCTACTGGTCTGACACCTGCTCAGTCAATTTTTGGTCTTTTTTGCTCATTTTTTTTTCTAAAATTAGATCATATTTTTTAAAATTTTTCTTCTGCTTCACTTTTCTCATGCTGGACTTATTCACTGCGTAAAAAAATCATGAAAATAGAGCTTTTTTCATTTATTTTGCATATTTTTAATGAATTCAGATTGGTCTCAAAGGGGGTAGTATTTTTTCATCTGATCGTGGGCTGTATTGATTAATGGATGAATCGTGGATCTTTGATTCAAGTTGAAGTTCAAAAAGTTGTATTTGTACTCTACGGTATCTTAAAGTAAGCAGAATTTGCCAAAAATATGTAGGAATTAATAGAGGGACGTTACAAGGAATTTGAAAAAAAGATTCTACCTGATCTACGAGTAAACTCGTATGTATAATACTTCGTAGGAATAAATACTTACTCGGCCATCTGCTCCTTTGCCACCTTTCCCTTCGAGATCTTTCCCTCAAAATATTTTTTGGTTGATGTTGTTACATCAGCCTCATCAAAAAGAGCCAAAAGGTCTTGGTGCAACAACCCGCCACCACAGCCACCATCGCCATTGTCACTATTCTCGCCACAATTCTCATTTTTCATGAGAATGTCCATCCAGTGAGTTTGCGGTTTCTTTGTCCTCGCCCCACCCCAATTCTTTCCGCTTCCACCTCCAACTTTCTTCTTGCGATGGCCGGAGCGATTCGCCAGACCAGGTACGTAGACGCCTTTGGCTTTGACAATTTCACGGCAGGAGTCGTAGACGCGGTTGATGTCTTGCTTAATCCGCTCAGAGGTGGGAGCGACACCATACTCGGTGTCGAAAATTCGCATGTATGACTCTGCACCTTTGGTGGGAGTTGCGATAGAGAAGAGGCGGGGATCATTCTTGTTGCCGCAGATTGCGTGGGACAAGACAAAGTGGCGCCTCACGGCCTCATGAACGTCTTGGAAGAGACTAGTGTCCAGTGGCATTTTTTCTGGGCAATTGCCCACCATGGTTTCCTGGTACCTCTTGATGCCATTGCAGATGTCTTTCTCTGGCTTGATCCAGTACTTGTAAAAGTCCTTCTCCTTCATCCACTGGATGGTTGGTTTTGCGTTCATGATTTTGAGGGCGTCGTGATAAAATTTCCAATTGTTTTTGTGATCCGTGCCTGCATAAAGTCGCTTGGACTATGTCACGATGTGTTCAACCATATCGGTGACACAAACATGGCCACACATTGTGCTGCTTTTTTTGATCTCGTCCTCCCATCTGGATCCATACTTGCTGAGGTAGGGATTGTCTGCCTCAAGATGATTGATTGTGGGAGGGGCATTTCCAGGGTGGGCGTCTTTGCACTCATTGATTAATTTTTTGAGAGTGATGGTGCTAACTCCTTTGACTGCCTTTGAAATTCTCTTTAGCTCCATCTCGTCTTCTCCGAGCCGAAGTAAATCGGCAACAGAGGAGATGCCAGCAAGCTTTAAGGCTTGTGCCTTCTTCCCTCCCACACCTTTAACTTGATCAATGTCATCGTCGCAGTAGTATGTCCCTTCACGGCGATGGACGGTTTTCCAAAAAGCGGAGTTCTTGTCAAGAGATTTAACTCGACGAATCTCTTTCAACTTGAGTTCGTCAAAGTCTTTTTTTGAGGCAAGTATTTTACCACTGTAATTGAATGGTTTGCACCTTACGCCCTTCTCAACTCCATCTTTCTTCACTTTCGCGACTCCAAGGCAAAGACAAACTTGGTCGCAGTACTTGAATGTACATTTGATGGCGCGTTCAGTGTAAGTACCATCTTTGTCGTAGTCGCCGTGCTCATTTCGGGGGAATTGCACCTGAAACTGCTCGTCATCGGCCAAGTCGCCGACCGAGCAGTCGATGTGCACTTCGTCCCAAAACGCTGTTCCATGCTCACTTAGTTCCTCCATTTTCTCTCGCTTGTATCCATCAGGTAGCTTGCCATCGACAAAGAACGAGCTGAGGTCAAGACCATCAGCTTTTCCATTCCGAACTAGGAACTGGGCAGTTTGGGCATGGTTGGCTCTTGCCCAATCGCTGTCTGGATTGGAGTTCCCTTGCGGTCTCTTCTCGATCGGAACCTCACGTTTCACCATGCGTCCGTACGCATTAACGGTCGCTGAGCGACCGACAAGAGGCAATTCGTTCTGGAAGCGATACAAGTTGATGAGGAGGGTGCACTCGGTGAAGCTGCACCCTCTCTCCTTGTAGTTTGCAAGGATTTGTTGTTCCGTGGAGCTGTCCTTGATTAACTGCTCCGGTGCACCTCGTCCACTGATGGGCAAACCTTCATATTGTTCGCCTTGTTTGAGGAGGTCCCAGGCTCTCGTGATGACATTTCTGATTTGACTCCTGCTGTGCTCCGGGAGACCAAGTGCCTTTCTGATGATGGCAACAGTCCCGGTAGTTCCCTTCCAGAACTTTGGTGGCGGGGCATCAAGAACATCCAAATAGTAGAGGGAGATGAGCTGCCTCCTGTGGTTGGACTTGATAATGGTAAGATCGTCTGCTGCTGTGGCTTTGCGAGTGTAGTCATCAGACTTGTAACTAATCCTGCCTTTCTTTCTCTTGATTGCAACACCAGATGTCGAGATTCTATCCTTTCTCCTGGACTGGCCCTTCTTCTTGACACCTAGTTTGTTGGATGTCTTCTTCCTGCAAAGCTTCGTGGTAGCCAGTTTCTTCTTCTGCTCGAGTTCGAGGGATCCAACAGAAGCATCATCTGGGTCTCGAGGCAGGAGATCGGGCAAGTCATCTGGTGAGCCCTCGAGAAGGAAGATATCCTCAGTGGTGGCTTCCCCGGAAGCAATGCGGGCAGCACGAGATGTTGGAGGCAAAGGTGCCGCGGGGGGTGGAAGTGTGCCAGAAATGGCATGCAGAGCAAGATGTTGGACTTTCATGTTGGGATAATGTGTTTGTTTTATGAGTCTAATCTGATTTTATTTCACAACAAGTAAGAACGAAGTCTAGACTTAGTATTCTACACTCTTATCATGCCTTTCCCATGTTGCAATAGTCTAAACTACCTAGTCTAAACTACTCGCAACTGCTCAAAGTAAAACACTAAGTTCAATTACTTATTAATTAGGATATCATTGCCATGGTTTCTTGTGATGAAGTCTTATTGATTTTGAGGAAAGTGAGACCACTCTTATTTGTTTCAGGAAATTATCTTCACCTAACACAATGAAAATCACTTAAGGTATGACATGAAAAATGTGTGGAAGGTTGCAAGGGGGACTGAAAAAAGAACAGCCATTGGCATGAACAAGCAATATCTGAAATAAGTAAGTAAAGTCATTCAGATATGCATGAGCAAACCTTTAGTTGTCAATAGCATGAAATGAGTGATCGTGTTTTCCAAGTGCCAATCAAAATGGCATATACACTCTGTACGCAGGCTGAGTACTGGTTGTACACACTGTAAGTAAGTTGAGCACTTACCAAATTGTTTTTTCACAACCAAACAAGAGTCCGGGGCCCTTCCTCAGTTCAAAATGAGCTAGTAGCTGAAATTTTTATTTTTGTTGAACAAGACCTCGCAAATTTATTGAATTTGATGCATGACAGCGATTGAGGTTATATACATATACAGTATTGAATATATTCATAAAAACAAATTTCAAATTTTTTTCAAAAATAAGGCCTATCGAAATAATGCACAGAATTAAAAAAAAAACAAAAAATTGATGAAATAAGCCTTTTATTGCTTATTCACTCGTTTTATACAGCCATACCTAGTTTGATAAATAATGTGTTTATATGGGTAGATAGTACTCACTGAGCTTTAAATACTGATATTTTAAACTACCAGAAACTCCCAGTAGAACACCTAGAAACGGAATGCACAGTATTACAGGTGTCAAACCAGTAGCAAACGGACAGTACCTATGGTAATAATAGGAGTAATAAAAAATACGATCGACAGAAGCGGCACAGGACACACGTTGGCAGTGGGCAGTTGGCAGGTTCGAAAATAGAGCAGACAGATCGATAGAAGAGTCTCGCAGTCGGACGATCAACCACAACCGACCAGAACCGACCGCAACTTATGACACAATTGTAAAGATAGAAACAACCAGCAACGCCGGCTAACGGCCAACCTCGGCCAACTCCTCCTAACTCCTAACTCCATCCCCCGAAACTCCTCCTTGCCCCTCCAAATCTCAGTCGTCTCTAAATTATCTTCCATCTGTGATGTCAATAAATAATTGTCCATTTGCCAGTCAATCGAGAATGCCACAAGCGGAACCTCCACTCACAACGCTAACAACAGCAACAACAGCATCAACAGCATCACTAACAGCATCAGCAGCATCACCTTCCGCAACAACAACGACGACGACGACGACGACGACGACAACAACAAGAATGAAACCAAAATCATCAAGAGTAGTCAGGACCACCACCTTCACTATGACGATACAAATGGCACTGTGGGCACTAATAGCGATCTCGGCAGTGGAATCGCTCTCATTTTCCTCATTCTCCTCATTCTCCCCATTCTCCTCAGTTTCGAGCCGGTCATCGTCATCATTCTCATCATCGTCATCATTCTCTCGATCGGCTTTGCATTCACTGCATTCGTCGCATTCCTCCTTCACGCCATTCACATCACGTGATCAACAATGCATAAATTTATATAATTCTGTTGGAGCTCTTGGAGCTGTTGGGATTGCTGGCAGTGGTAAGTATTATTTTTCCACCATATTTCTTTTATTTAATTTTGGCTGCTAGATACCCAATGAAAATGAGGGATGGTGTGTCTTACTTTATTTACTTCATTCTTGTTGGGATTTTTGAATTGGAAACTTGATTATTTTTTATCACCATCTTTCTTTATTTAATTTTGGCGGCTATATTCCAATTGAAATTGAAAATGAGGGATGGTTGGATTTACTTTATTTGTTTCGTTCTTGTTGGGGTTGCTGTTGGATGCTTGGATGCTGCCGGGTGCCATTGGTTGCTGTTGTATGCTGATGGATGTGTTGGTGTTGTTGGATAGAATAATCAAATGCCCTGTATCTAATTTTACATTGTTTATGAATCATGACCTCAAGATGAGAGGAACGAAATTCGTTTTGGGTTGAAAAAAGTTATTATTTCATTGTAAATTGTGATATCCCATTATTTCCTTGGGTTTCTTTTCTTTGCTCATTTGTGCATTGTATGTGAGTGTGTGTGATAGGTTGTCGCATTTGACTTTGTTTAATACTTTCTTGGAATGCATTGGCGGAATTGGTGGTATTGAGGGTGCCGTGGGGAGCATTGCTATTGAGCAGTCGACGTGGGGAACGTTGAATGACAAATAGCAGAGCAACAAATAAAACGGTTTTGCTTGTGCAGCTCGGAATGGACAAATGGGGCACAAAAAAACACATAAGGAGCAATTTTATCGATGCAACGACTGCTCGCTGCGGGCCCCTCATTTGAAAGAGAGACATGTGCTATGACTGATGGTTGAGGCTAAGGTATTGAGTTATTTATTCCATCGTTTCACTCAACCCAAAAATAAGAATTTCTTTGCACACTGCACAAAAGGTGACGATTATCTGGACCCCGTCTTATACAAGAATAACTTTCTTTCGAAGGGGATGCGTGCCGTGGCAACTTTTGCGGGGACATCGTCTTTATTGATTGAAAATGTTTGCAGCTGTTCATCTTCAGAGGACGAAACAATTCTTCGCTTGATGTGAAAAAATACCGTTCAGCTGGGGCGGCTTGTAATGGCTGGCACAGGTCTCAAAAAGAAAGAGTGCACAATCAATATACTTCTTAATTTTGCACTTTCTCATTTTTAGCTTTATTTGTGCATGCTGTCCTACCTCCTATTAAAATTATTTCTCTTGTTGGTTCCACCTCTAATGTGCTTTTGCCTTTTTGTCGTTTTCTCATTCCACCAACCAACAGCCCCCAAAAAACAATCCCATCTCCACATGCGCGTCTCCAAATCCACCCCCACCCAACGCCTCAAATCCCAATCCACCTCCCAATCCCAAACCATCCAAACCCTCAACCAACAACGAATCCAAACCGCCGGACGCATCGGAACCAAAACCTTTCTCGACCCCACGAAACTCTTCATCGGCAACCTCCCCTACTCCGCCACCGAGGAAGACATTTACCAACTCTTTTCCAAGCATTGGAAAGTTTCCCTCCCCATTGCCAGGGGTAAAATTCGAAAGTGCAAAGTCATTCGGGATTGGAAGACAAATGAGAGTAAAGGGTTTGGGTTTATTGAGTTCAAGGAGAGTTTGGATGCGACGAGGGCGTTGGTGGAGGTGAATCGGGATGTGGGGGCCAAGATTGGAGGGAGGAAGGTGAGGTTGGATCAGGGGAAGAGGAAAGATCAGGATGAGGATATGAGGTTGAGGAAGAAGAAACGTAAGAAGGAGCAGCAGGTTGAGAGGAGGAAGGAGGATTTGGATGAGGAGGGGGGAGTTATTTATGAGGTGTTGGAGGGAGTGGAGGGGCAGGTGGGTGGTGGAGTTGGTGGAGTTGTGGCAGAAGACGATGCCGATGATGAAGAGGAAGAAGAAGGAGGAATGACCGAAGATCAAATGATTGAATTCATGGAGAAGGGAGGACTTCGCGCCATGCTCCCCCTCACCGAAGAAGATGCTGGATTCCTCGGCATTCAAGGACTGTACGAAGAGGATGACGACTACTTCGATGATGTGGACGATTTCGACGACGATGAGGATGGGGATGACGAAAACTTTGTCTACGATGGAGTATTCGAAGAAATGTACGACCCCAAAGAATTTGAATCGCTGGATGAGGATGAGGCGGAGGCAAGGCAGGTGATGAATCGGGAGCAGAGGAGGGCGGCGGATAAGAGGAGGAAGAAGAGGAAGCTTCCTTTCAAGGGGTTTGGGAAGCAGTAGGTGGCAATGGGTGGCAATGGGAGGAATAAGCAGTGGGTATAAATGGGGAAATGGGGCAATGGGTGAAGTGAATAAATGTGATTTACAAGGATTGCATTTTGTGAATGAGGGGGACATGAGTCAAGTGCCATGTTACTCATTCTCTTCCACAGTAAATAGCAACCCTTTACCAAAATTACTGGATTGAATTTGAATTCAATACTATGTTATGAATGCCAGGAGATGTTGAGTGCTTTTGTTTTCAAACGCAAGCTGTACCATGTTTTGATGAAATTTCATTTTCAGAATTGTAAAGCGGAAAATTTATGTGGTGCATAAATATAAACGATCTTTTCAGAATCATTAAGTGTGTTCACTTCACATTTTCATTTTGAGGAGCCTTGATTGGGTTAAGCATGCATGAATAATGAAATGCTCTCACGAAAATAGATAGGATCAACCTTAGTCTTTGTGAATGTTTCAAAGTGTGATGTATCAGAACGAGTTATGCCTTTGTGGTCTTTTTGTTACTTTGGCATTTCAAGTTATGGATGTGATTTGCATGTAGTGCATCCTGAAATTTTACCCCCCTGCCAAGTGAGGTAGTATCTTAGTACTAATGGTCAACTAATAGTGAACTTGATAACTTTATGAGAGTAAAATCATTCATTCAGAGACTCAAAAATGTGAGCTCTGGAAAAGTGATGGGGAGTACTTGCAATATGGCACAGATTTAAGACTGTGCCATCCATGTACTTCCCATTATACTTGTACATAATATATGCTGCCTTTTTATGTTTCTCCAATGTAATGTGCCACTAGGGCACTGATTCTAGGAGGTACTAAGGGTGAGAGACTCCTATGTAGGTAGGAATTACATATTGTATCAACACACCCTCACCATGCACTAGGCATTTGTGCCCATTGGAGTACTAGTTGCGGTGTGTTCCTCAAATATACAGAGATCAGCGGCTGTCTGTAGAGTCGGCCTATCAAAGAAAGCACCAAATGTGGAATCCAGTCAATATTGGAGATATTAACATAGTAATTATACCTGATAGAATCTCCTTAATGTGGTGAAAAATAATATGGCATGTAGAAGGCTTGAAAATGTAATTTTTAATAATGCTTCATTTTTCATGTTTAGTACTTCAATACAGCATAGTATCTACCCTGTTTACTAAAAAACTAAACTCCCAAGCAAAATTGGACATTGAAATAGGCACCCCGAAAGATGTGGTATTTTGTTTTAATTTTTATTAATATACAATGTATCTTGTTAAAATTACGTACTAATGTTACTGTGTTCCAATATCTTTTCTAAATGTGTTGGATTGTTGCAATTGTTCCTGGCTAATTACAATATATACCATACCTCTAGTACATCATCACAATTACTTAGCAATTTAGCCAAATAAAAGAAACAAAAGGGAGATGATGTCAAATAATGAATGACATCTATGAATCATCACAATTTTTGATGCAGCCACTACAACTAGACCACGAATACTGGGCCTTCTTGACCAATACCTTTCCACAGCAACTAAGAAAACATTCATAAATTGCCAAAAATGGCATGGCACCATACTGCCCCTCACACAAACCACAATCTTTGCTGCATCCACAAATCCTGCAATCAGAAGAAAACTCTGCCAACATCCTCCCAAACCAGCCCCAATCCAGCCTGTTGTGGCACATTGTCTGTCATGGTTTACAAAGATCAATCAGTGTTGGAACCATACCTGGAGGGTGCTTACGTAGAACCCCCCTACCTACCAACAGGGCACTGCCATGTGGCATGCTGCCTGCAGCACCAGCATAGCAGAATAGGCTCTTAATATTAGTAGCGACTCTAGTTAGAAAGACCATGGCATAAGAGCCTGCTTCAACAGTTGCTACTAATACTGTCTTAGCTTCAGCTCCGCACCTCTTCCTCCGAACAGTGCACCCCCTCCACCTCCACATCAAGATGATGACCACCGATGTGATCACCATGGACTCCTTCCAGTCCCAACTGGGACAGATTGACCCCATCCCCACCAGGCCAACATTTCAAACTCTACACCAATTCAAAAAAGATTTGGTTGCCGTCGCCAAAGAAATCCCATTCTGCCATGACAAAACCCTAGGATGGGTGGGGGATCTGCTCACTGATGAAGAGGTGGCACTCAGCAACATTGATGAATCAGATGACAAAAATAAAGCTTTTGTCTTGGCATCCATTTAATCCCAAGGAAGTGATTCATTTTTCATTGACCTACATCAACAGCAATGGTCTTGGAGATTACTCTGAATGCCCAAAACCACCACCAGATGAGGTTTCTAACAAGGAAGAAAGGCTTTGTTTGCTCAATGTGTTTGTTCTGATGGTGCTGCTGTAGTTAAACAGTTTAGAAGACACCACAGACCATACAAAAACTAACCATTTCCCATTGCGGTTCAATCAACTTTCATCACCACAACTGCAAATATGTGAGCCCTGTTTCATTTTGAAGAAAATGATACACTTTAAATAATCAAACTCAACAAAAATCAGATTTTTGGTGTGATGCAGAATTTTTCAGTTGGACCAAAATGAGCAACATACACAACAACCAACCAAATTTAATTCATGTCAATACATTCAAAAAATTCTTTTGTACAAACCAGTCTTGTATGGCCATTCAAGCACAAAATAATTTCTAGATTTGGCTGATGAACTCATTTTCAATTATTGGCTAATGTGTTTCCATTTCAAATAATAGAATTGTCATTAAAAGAATATCAAAATCAAACGCAGAATAAAGGACAGAAGTGCCTTGATTAGTGTTTTAAGCCTTGCTCTCAGTTGTTTTGCAACTCACTGCATTCCAAAGATATTAACAATTTTTAATTAGATACTTCATTTGCTTCAATTCAATATTAAAATGATACCATCATAAAAAATAAACAAAGTAGTTTTTATGCACATCCTTGATAGTGATTGACTTTTGTTTACCAAAGGAAAAGAATCCTCCATTGACGATGATGAATATTGTCATTCCAAGGAAAAGAATTTGACACAAATTATGATATGATGGACTTTGTGTGCAAATTCATTAAATATGTTTCAGTTTCAATTAAAGAAGGTGCACATGAAGCAGTACAGTTTTATGTGCTATTAAGTTGTTTTAGCTGGATTTGCTTCTTCCTATCATGCTGTTTTACCAAATATACCAGTTCCTACATGAAATTTGGTGTTTAAAATATTTGCTGAAAAAACTATTTTTAGCCCTTATATGCTGAATCTGTAATCTAACAACCCCAGCAATACTAAACATGTATTAAAAATACATATATCTCCCATTTTTCTCTGGATTCTTTATTTCTGATAGGCTGACCATATACAGCTCAGTATTACGTATTGGTGTCATGAATCTGGAACCTCCATGGAATCCGAATCACTAAAAAGAAAAAAGTTTGATCGGCGATTTTATTGGCTAAATATTGTTCTACTCGATGTTTGTGAAAACCAAAATTATATTAAGATTGCTATTTTCTCAAAAAAGAAAGACCTATCAATTTATTATGCTCTTGGAAAAATTTACTTTGCTGTG
>JALLOT010002054.1:0-13503 GCA_036939595.1 Thalassiosira livingstoniorum | reverse complement strand
AAGAAAAAGACGGAAACAATTAATTGAACGTAGAACCTGGACTAGTCCAGAGTTGATTTTATTAGATAGTGGTATTGTAGTATTGTACAGCAAAAAAATATGGTGGCCGCCAGAGTCTTTTCTTCCTTTTGTCTATCAACATTTCTCGGTATTAATTGGGGCGTCACAACTGCGCTCCAAAACCCACCCCAAAAGACAGTCAATAATGAAATATCTCGCAGATCGGCTTTGTCCAACGTCGTTAAGTCCTCCGCGGCCGCTGCGGTATCAGGGTCGGCATCTTCGCTGTGGACACCATCACTCGCCATAGCAAACGATGTTGGAACTGTTGTGGGTGGGAACCGAGTACCACTTAACAGCAACAATAAAAAGAAATTTCCCCTAGCATCTTTCGGTCTCCAAGTCTATGATGACGATACTGCGTACAGGTTGACTCTCACTGCGTTGGAAGTTGGATACAGGAACTTCTTTGCTAGTGTTTTGGCTGGAAACCAAAGGGGCTTTGCCAAAGTGAGTAAATCATCTAATGGAAAATATCTTTGAAAAGCAGTCCATCTTATTTTTGTTTTCTGAATAAAAATCTGTAAACAAAAGGCTGTGAAAGATTCTGATATTCCTCGAGATGAGTTGTATATTTGGTAAGTCATTTCTTTTGGAAACATAATGGGTTGTTGTGGTAAAGTTGTCAATATAATTAGTTACTGCTCGTGGTTTTAATTCGATAAAAGTGGGACGGTGTTATCCAATCGCGCAAAAGGGGAAGCAGCAGCCTATCAAAAAACCAAACAAGGGTGCCTTGAAAACATGGCAGCCATGTCCGCTGGAAATATTGACAAACTTGATATGATTATGCTTGATTACCCTGGGCCGAATGAGGAAAGCATCCAGGGACAGTGGCGGGCGTTTGAAGAAATGCTCTCAAAAGATAAAACTGTCGATGACCTCGCGGTGTCCAATTTTTCACCGTCACAGCTGGACGCCATTATGAAGAAACCAAATTTTACAAAACCAACCGTGAATCAGCTCCCTTATTCATTGACATATCATCCGAGTGGAATTTTGGAGTACAATGCTGAGCGAGGAGTTTTGGTTCAATCATGGTCGCCACTGTCGCGTGTTTTGCCTCGGTATGGATCTGTTTTAGAAAAAGTCGGAAAAAAATATGGAAAGAGTTCAGCACAAGTTGGCTTAAGATGGATTGTCCAGAATGGAGCTTCTTTCACTACTCAAAGTAAGAGTAAATCCCATTTCAAAGAGGATTTGGATATTTTTGATTTTTCTCTGACTGATGAAGAGATGATGCAGCTAACACAATTGTCTGCTTGAATTGATGAGTTCCGTATGTAAGTTAATTATTTCAATTTAATTGAGATTAAAAACCAAATCGGTGTGTTAATATCTCAGGCATTAGTACATATTGTTTTGCTGACGATGGAGCTATTGCTGCAGCTCAAATCATTGAATACATTTTACGCCATTTTCTTTGAATGGCACTGCTACCCGTACAGCGGCTCTCACTCGTTTATGTGAATCGACTGGAAAGATTGGAAGATATAAGGCGTAGAGGAAAGGGCATGGCATGCAAGAAGTGTTGCAATCGACACTTCATTAAGTGGCGTTAACAATCGAATTAGAAATACCATGCATGTTCGAAACTCTTGAGTGTTGGCTGAGTTGATGTTGACAAGGTAGGTAGGCTGTAGGTAGGTCAGTTTCACAAATGATAGTGCCCCAATATGTATCTTGCAAAGATTGAGGTATTTTCCAAATGAGTACGTTACAGCGGTGGTAAGAGACTGATCAATGAAAACTGAGATTTGGCAGCAAAAAAATCTGGAGCCATTTATGATATATGTAAATATGGCACTTCTATTTCTTATCAAGCTGATGGGCAGATTTCTCTTTGAAGTGGTTAAGTATCAACGAGAATACTCCGCATGTTCATCGTACTAACTCATCACATTAAATTTTTTTTTACAATGTATCATTTTTGAATTTAGTCAAAAACTGGCACCAAGATACTCCACCCAAAAGAGGGACTGTAAAATCAAGTGTACGATACTTTTTCGCAAAAGACAGGAGATTTGCAAGATCTCATTTCCAGGAGGTCAGGATGAAAGGAAAAAATAGAAAAAGTAAATAGATGGGTTGATTTATTTCCTAATGCACCTATCTAGTTCCTGTCAACAGCTCCAAACTCTGTTTTAAGGATCTCAACGAGCTCAGGAATGAGTGACTCCTCTTCTAAAGGCACGCCCTCCTTCAAGGGGTCCATGGCTAAATGGGCATCCTCTCCAATTTTTCCACCCACAAAAATTTTGCATCCCGGAACTGCCATCATTTTTCCAGTTTCTTCGTTCAATTTCCTTGCTGGACCTCCCATGATGCCAATATCGGCAACTTGCACTTGGCCGCAGCTATTTGGGCTACGTAGAAAAAAATCATAGATTAGATTCATCAAGGAATAACCAGTAATATGGGTTAAAACTGAAGGCAGGTAATGGAACACTTACCATCCTGTCCAATGGATACGGATTGGTCTATCAACTCGGACAAGTTTCTCCAACTTCTTTGCAACTGATTCTGCATGGACCTTAGTTTCAATAAGGGCCAGTCCACAGAACTGGGCGCCAGTACAACTCACTGTGTTTCCTTCAATAAGGCCTGGATTCACCTTAAGACGTGATCCCGATCCAAGGCATTCCTCCTTCAGTAGTTCATCTACTTTATCATCATCAACATTTGGCAAAATGACATTCTGCTCCACTGTCAAGCGGATCTCACCATCTGAATATCTATCAGCCAAGCTTGCAACGTCACGGCATTCCGCTACTGAGAGCCTGCCAACTGGGACCAGGATACCAACGCGTGATTTTCCCTCTTGCACTTGTTTGTGAACGCCGAGAAGCTCTCTGCGCTCGAATGGTTCTGAGGGGGCAGGTTGTGCATCCGAGACTGCCACTCCTCGATCATACGAATCAATTTCTTCAATTACTTTTGCTTTGAACTGAGCAACTCCGTATTTTTCTACAAGCCACATTAGACGAGCCTTTTGTCTATCTTTTCTCTCACTTTCGTCACGGAAGATGCGGAGAATAGCCTCTGACAAAGTTACCACTGCTTCGCGTTCAGCAGGAATCCACATATCTGCTGAAATACTCTCCGCAACACGCTTGATTGACATGTATCCGCCCAATACAACATTGAAACCCATTTCGCCACTGCTTGCATGAGGACATGGTTGAAGACCGATATCATTTATGTGTGTATGCGAGAAATCGTCGCGTGACCCAGATACGGCAATGTTGAATTTCCTAGGTAGATTGCTCCACATGGGATTTCCTCTTGTTTGTGTTACTGGGTCGAGACTTACAAGATCATTCAGCGCATTGCAAAATTCCCTTGTGTCTACCATTTCTTTATCATCAATACCAGCTAAAGGGTTTCCAACCATGTTTCGAACACTGTCAAGAGCACTCTGGAATGAAGTTTGGTTGCGGGCATGTAGGCCATCAATGATGTCGGGGGCATCCTCTATCTTGACTCCACGCAATTGAATATTTTGCCTTGTGGTGATGTCCACCACCCCTTTCTCCTCTCCATATTTTTCTACGCAATCAGCATAGAAACGCATTTGGTCGGAATTAATGATACCGTTAGGAACTTTCAGACGCATCATAAACTGTCCAGGGGTTCGTTTATCCCGGTGAAGCATTCCAACAAATTTTAGTCTCTGACAATTCATTTCACAGCAAATAAGAAGAGATCGAATAACAAAGGGGGGCATAAGACACTTGGGTCCAATGAACAGTAACAAAAACTTGAGTTGACTTATGATTGTCACTTACAGTGTTCAGATCTGCTGCTTCAACTTCTTCCCATGTCATTTCCCCAGCACGTATTTTCGCAGCATACTCATAAACATCAACAAACGCAGAAGTCCCATCTTTTTTTAGTTTCGCCTTCTCGATAGGATTTCCCTTTGAAGCGCGCTCGATGGCTTCCTCTGGAAGGAAGGATGTTCCAGTCGGTTTTCCGGTTCGTTCATCAACCTTCTCGTACTCAATGGTTGCAGTTGCGTCTGAAAGGGGCGCCATCGTGTATGTCCTCGCCCCGACAGAACTGGACACGAAAGCTTCAGTAGAAGACAAAAAGATCGCCAGGAGGATAGCTCTGGAAAAGGCAACAGTTCCTTGACCCATCATTGAATGATTGTTTTACAAATAGAAGTTCCTTGAAAAAAATTGTGCTATTGAAGGTGAAGAACTAATAAATAATAATGATAATAATGAGAGAGAAAACTAATAATAATAAGCCTTTTTAGTTTTTGGGTTACCCAAGAATCACCTAGATAGAGCCAGACTACTTAGGTACCCTAGATTATTACTACCTATTCTATTTATTACTATTACATCAAGCAAACTGAGATAGAAGACACAAAGAAGACAAAAGTACCATACAATACCTACTTACCTGTACTTAAAATTAGGTAGTCAGTAGGTAGTAATACTTAATTAGTACTTAGTAGTACATAAGAAGTAGTTTAACATTCAACAAGCTCTCTATCTATCTAAGAGCTCCCGACAAAAATATATCAGGAACATCCCAAAGTCATGTTATAAGCGTGTTTTCGTTCAAAACTTCACGTGACAAAAATGTTTTCCGTTACGAGCGTGAAAGTCACATGAAAAACTTTTTCAAATTAAAGGTACAAAAAAACTAAAGAATCGCGAAAAATTCAATTTTTCAGCATTTTTTGTTTTTACTTTTTTCTCCTTACGACATTTACTACTTTACCTACAACATCAAAAAATTTTACTACAACGTTTACGACATAATTTACGACATCAAATAACATAAACGACATATACAACATTAACGACATTTTTGGGGATCTACGACATTTACGACATGTCAAAATCACTTGCCTACAATTTAGAGCACATTAGTGATGTGCATCTAATGGCTATTGATTGAAAACAGGGTAAATTGTCATACTCAGGTAAGTAGGAGTAAGTACTTCTTACGTGAATTCTTGTATGAGTATTCTAGTAGTGTATACATGATACTATTTTTTAATTTCTCTATACTCATAATTCATAAATAGGTATGGTAGTTCCTACGTTCGTACAAAGTCATAAGTAGAGTTCTACCAGGAAAACAAAGTACCCAATTTGGTCATTTTTTTATTAATTTCTACCTATTTTTGACAAAAAAGATTAAAAAAATTGAAAAAACGTTATAGTGGTATCAAATAAAACAACTTATTTTTGTTTTTTTTTGGCAATTTTCATGTTTGCGAGAGTGTTAACTTTGAAGTTATATTCTATGACATTTACGACATTTACGATATTTATGACTTTTTCTACGACAACTACAAATTTTCCTACAACATTTACGACATTTTATTACAACATCGAAAAAACCTACGACATTTACGACATTTAAAAGTGATCAATAATTTGCTAAATTTTCATCAAAAGATCTAAAACAAAATGAGTTTCAAAATTCGCAAAAAAACTTTTTTAATTTTTTAAATTTCCGTGACGTTATGTCACACCAATAACTTTTCAACGTTTTACCAACTTGTGAAAAATAACGATATGAGCGTGATTTTGGGATGTTCCAGTAGAGAGTAGAGGCAGTAGAAGTACTACATACAATAGACATAAAATAATACTTACATCTACTATTCGTGGGAGTAAACGGTTAAGTAAATAATAACACAGCCAGACACTCTACAATATCCATCCAGATCAGATCCTGCTTGATCAGATTTTTTATCCAGATCACATAATAGAGAATTACTTATGTTAGGAGTAACTATAAAATAAGGACAAATCCCTGTTCAATAACATCTGGACACAATTTTGCTGGCAGTATTCGAAGTCTGAAGTCGGAATCGAGAATTCAAACTCCAGAAGTCCCAAAATCATGCGCAAATCCTTATCTCAGAACAACCTTTCCAAAGAGGCAAACCGCAAAAGCCGGAGAAGAGAACATCCATTGCATGACAATGTCAATGGCAATAGGGATCACTACGGCAAGGAAAATGAGCCACCTTTGTCTACATCGAAAAGCTTGCCTTGTCTGAAAAATCGAGAGGCTGGAATGAAGCTAGAAAAAAGACAAATCGACCAACCACTGAAGGAACTACAATGCAACACTGATAGAGTATCCCGCAGGAACCAAATGAAAGCCTCGAGTGATTTTAGCTCCTCTGCAAGCTCTAAGAAACAAGCCCGCGCTGGCAAAAAAGGAACCTTTTCAAACCGAGGGGATAGATCCAATCCCTGCCACGAAAGTCATGAAGTCTGCGAGAGGTCTTCCACTGATGTTGGAACAATTGTTTCGGACATAACATTCGAAACACAGAGGAGGAATAAATTTTCTCCGCCAATAGCCCCTCTCAACGGACCTTTGCCAATAGACGATGACGCAACCGTGGGCATCACAATGGACATCTCTTCTGATGATGAAAGTGATGGAATGGAAGTAAGAGACAGAATAGTTTGTGGGTGCCTTGGCATTAACCTCTGTAACTTTGACATCTGCACGACGAAAAATTTCGGGCCATCAGAAGAAGACTTCATTTGCGGGGATGACTTCAGTTGCGTCACAAAAGAAACGAAAGAACAAGGATTGGACGTCGATACTCCTTCCAAGTTCCAGCAACTTGAGTGGAAGGAACCAACACCCTTAGAACACTCCATGGTTGGAAATAGTGCTAGGAAGAAACCCGAAAATAGTAGGTTCGAACCGAAAGAGGCATCTTCCAAGAAGGGATCACCCTTAAGACTTCATCAGCCAAAGTGGAAAGGTCCTGGGCAAGTGGAAAATGCCTTCCATAAAAACAAATTTGCCATGGATACTGAAAACAAACGATCACATAAAAAGACACGTGATTTAGAAAATGTCCTTGACTCGCAAGGATTTCCAGTTGCAGAAACTTTGAAAATAAATAGAAGTGAAGTTATGGTGTTTTCAGATTCGGTCGAATGTAGCTTTGACTCTTGGTGATGAGTCTGGAGACAGAATGAATATAGACGGAGCGCACAACAATGGAGAACTAACTGCTGTGTGCTTTTGTGTTTGGAGTTTGAAACAGCACTACAATGCAAGTTGGTAAAATAGAACTGAACAAAAAATAATATATTTTTTTTCATGACCTGTTGCAACAGTCATAGGTAGTACTTAGTAGTATGTAGAGTAGGTACCAAACAGCATTAAAATAATAGAAAAGGCCAGCACTTCATTTTGAAATTGAAGCTGTATCTTCATAAAGGGCATAGAAATTTTAAGAGGTGAACTATCATGCCCTAAACACATTTCAATGTTGGTACCAGATATGGTAAGTACTTGAAGAGTGTCATACTTTCATATTGAAATTGTGAAGATATTTTAATTTCCCGCCATCTTGAAGTATACTAAAGCTCCAATTTTGAGTTTTTTGTGTTGGCATCAGTAGACGCTTGAGATGGCATTGTGAAATCAATTCAACAAAATTGTTGTCTTTCTTTGTTTACTATGTAGTGCATGGAAGTGTAAAGAAAGTCTCAAAGGGTTTAATTCCTTATGACCTAATAGATTTTGCTTGAAAAGAATCATTCTTTTATTGTAACAAAATCAATATTATATAGAAAAATGAGTCAGAAGCTTTTGATTTCTAAATTGAGTTTTTCTTCAGTTAGAATAGACAAAATATTTTGTAATGGTTTTTTATAACATTTGAGGCATGATTTTAACATTGGAATCTTGTGTCTCCTTATTAACAGATGCATAATATGAGGAGTAATGGTGTGCATTAAATCAATCATATATCCATGATGAGATCAAAAGGACACAAAATGGCAAAAATTCTGATGAAATACACCAGGTGTCCTTTATGATTGGTTTTGGTTCTGCATGAATATTAGGCCGGACTTGGTATCACAGAATTAAATCAAACCAGCTGTGAATCAATTTGAATTTGAAACTTTGATGTTCACCTGCAATTTGTCAACTGGCAATGCTGCAAGAAGTGTGAATTTGAAATTGTATTAAATCCCACATCTTTTCTACTTCGGATCAGAAAGTTGATAAAGGACACTGAGTGTCCTTTGTTTGAGTTTTGAGACAAAAAATCTCATCATGGATATCAGTTTTTCATACTGTATCTTTGAGAATTTTCCACTTGTTTGTTCAACTCAAATGATTGGATCTCCAGATTTAACTTGTGTTAGAAAAAATATTTGAAATTGAAATATGATCAGTCCCTACATGAGAGAAATTTGGTAGGTGAGTTATTACAATAGGTTGCAGTATTATTTGTTCCCTATATAGCAAATATTTGATGCTAAGATATGGAATCCTTAAGAAAATACAGAATTGTTAATGTTTTCTCCCAAATGTTTTCACTTCTTCCCCTCATGGGCAATATATGTAAAAAATATGGGGGTTCAATATGAAATCCTTTATCTGGCACACTTTGCACACACACAAATAAATCATTTAGGCTGAATTCTTTTCAATGACAAAAGCAAAATATCTCTTGAGAGAAAAACATAATCTGTACAAAACAAATATCATTTAACTATTTTACCACATGAATTTGCCTTTCTTCTTTGGTATGTAGTGCAACAAAGATGTCAAGAAACCTCTTAGAAATGTTCATGCAATCAAGATCAAAATATTCTAATAACATACTGAATTTTTATTAAAGAGAATCATTCTTATTCTAACAAAATCAAAAGGAGTATTATTTACAGAATAATTAGTCAAAAGCTTTTGATATCCAAGTTGAGTTTTTATTTAGTTAGAGCAGATCAAATATTTTGTAGTAGTCCTCCTAGGACATTTTTCTTGTATTCCAAAGTGCTTATTTCGTAAAAATAAGCTTACGATGACAAAAATTAGGCAAAAAATCGGCTTTTTGCTGGCTTTTTGTGGAATACAAGAAAAATGTCCACAGACGACTACAAACGAAGTCTTACGCCTTTGTATTCCACGTCAGTGGGTCAGAAAAAAAGGCCAACAACTCGGGAAGAGGAGCTGCAATTCAAAGACTTCACCCGGCATTGATTTCTAATGGTGTAATGTCAGACCATAGCCTCTATTTGAATTGTATGATGCATGGGTGGAACAAAGCACTCAAAATTGCATGTGAGGCGGTGTTTGGGAAGCAGGGAATGGGAAGGTGCAATGTGCACCAAATGATTTTCCTTTTTCCAAAACTAATCAAACGGCTTTGCAAAGATGGCTGTGACCTTGATGTCTATTTTGCTGAAGCAATGGGAAAGCTTTTATTTAGCAAACACGAGATTTCAAACAGTTGTTGTCAGTCTTGGAAGGAGCTTCAAACAAAACTGAGTACCTTTGACATGAGTGATGACGCATCACTTGACCAGTTGGAGGAGTTCATGACTGAATGCCCGAAAAACATTTCATGTCCCACCTTTTCACGTTGGGAATCTGTTTTGCGAATGGTCCAACTCTTCATCGACAATTGGCTTGCCATTTTACAGATGGCAATAATCATCAAGCAATCCTCGAAGACAAACTAGTATAGATGGCAATTGTCTTGCGCACTCATTGCACTAATGGAAACTAGAGTCGAGCCATTAGATGATGACCCATCGGTGGATGAGTTTGTGGAGCAGGTGCAGACCTCAATAGATTCGCTTGAACACAGTGACACACCAACATTTTATGCCCAACTATTGTGGATCAATTGCTTTGATAAAAGCTATTTTGGCCGATACTTCCATTGGACAATGCGGGACGATCCAATTCTAGGATTGGGTAGCTATGGCCATCAAGCTTGTCTCTCTGTTGAGAGATTGTACCTAGCCCATCGTGATCTCCATAGAATGGAAGTAGGATGGAGAAGTAACAACGACTTCAAGCCTTATATAACGGCAATGAACGGCATCCCGAGAAAGGGTGATGTTGCATCGGGTGGTTATGAGTTTTTTGATAAGGTCCCTGGTGTATTTTTTTCAACATTTCAGTCTATGTTTGAGAAGCACGTTTCTGAAATATGGAGAACTAGCCGCATGATTCATTACATTGTCGGCGGATCCCCGCATTTGTGGTGCTCGTTTCTCAGGTGGCTTTTTGGTATCATGGCTTCTTTTCCTAATAAAACTGTCATTTTGGAACACCATGGCAAAACTTGGATATCTGATCCAATCGAAGTAAATATCAGGGATTGTATGATGTACCTGATGGAAAAAGTAGACAAAGACAACGTAATTGATGGTCCATTTATTCAAGACAACATCAGTTCATTGACGTCCATGGCCGAAGCGGAGTCGGTCGTTGATCTTTTCGATGCATCTACTTGGAACGGTGTTGATTTTTCAAGACTGAAAGAAAACGTTTTGCAACAAATATGCATCCACCCAATTCATCAGCAACAATGCAAAAACTCTGTTCAGACAGCTGCTATTGTGTCTAAGACGAAAGTGTCCGAGGCAAGGAGATCTTGCCGGGCCATTGCTCTCTCTATGATGAGAGACTTCAACCAAAAAGAGGTCCAAAGGCTACGGGCAATGGAGGACGAGCCCAAGAAACGCAATTCCATACGGTCAATTGTAGGGTTGGTTAGGGTAGAGCGGTTCAGCCTATACCAAGATGACTTTGCTAAGAAGTTACAAAGGATTAAAAAAACAGTGGACAAGGCCGTGTACAACGAACTCTACGAAGGGCTAGAGAGCGGCTCATCACGGATAAGCTCCGTCGAAAAGAATAAAGATGTTCTTTCCATGCAAATTGCCAGTAGAAAAAAGAAAAAGATTCACAAAGCCAAAACTAATAGACAGATAGACGTGACTGCTCAAACGGGAGGCAGGGTTGTAATCAAAGATTTGACTGCCGCCAATAAAATGGAAAGAGTTTTAACCGCGGAGTTAATAGCCCGTGGATGTAGCGAATCAAAAAAAGAACTACAAAAGATTAAGATAACTGAGTTGAAACAAATGCTCAAAGAGGACGAGGAGGGCAGACTCACAAGTAGAGGTGAAGCGAAAGAGGGAATCGACCCCAAAACAATTAAAGACTTCATTCCACTATCGGAGGATGCAAAGGCATGTTTGTCTAGTGATTGATGATTTGTTTGTTACATTTATTATTGTTTTGTGTTGTAAATAATTCGAATCAGTGAATTCGAATATAAAATGTCAGTTTAATTGAAAAATCACTCGGGTGCTGCAGTAGAATAGTAACAGCACCAAAAATATTGCTTCAAAAGTGGTGGACTAATGTGTTACGGAATCTCCAGGCCTAACAGCAACACATACCCGTTTTTCCACCACTTTTGAAGTATTAGAACATCGTCATCTATTGTAATGAAGTTCCGCTTTTTTTGTCTAGCTTTCACCATGGTGAAGGATTCCAGTTTCGAGTTTTAAATTTGAAATTTGAAAATGCTAGAAAATTTATGTTTTGTATGAGGTGGCCCATCTGTAAATTTTATTTTTTTTAAAACCCCTGAAAACCCAGTAAAACCACTCTATTGAAAAACCTGGTAAAGAGTAAAGATGTTCTGGCAGGTTCCGGCACTGCCTGGTTCCGGCCAAGTTCCGAGGAACTCTGGGCGGGCGGCGGGGCGGCGGGCCACGCCTGGCCACCGGCCACGCCCCACGCCAACAGCACTCCCCAGTTTTCACCTCACAGCAAACCATTCGTATTTTTTCCACCGGTATCTATGGTATTACTATGTACAGCTACTACTTACTACTTACTAGTACTTAGTAAGTACTAGGTAAAGTACCATAGAAGAGCCACATTATTATGTAGAGAGAGTGAGGATACCATAAAAAAATACCACACTTGATTCCATTGATTCACAAAATTAAAGAGGACGAGCGAGACCAAACCAGCCAAGATGAGGGCCTCTTATTCCAATACTCCCATTGCAAAGCGACGAAAGGCAGTGTCTCTGTTTTCAGTTCTTCTTGCAACTTGTCCTCTGCCTACTAGTGCCTTTTCTAGATCGGCGTCGACGGTAAGATGTACGGCGAAGGAAACCAGCACGACAGCAGAGCCGAATAAATTTCGGCAATGGCCCGTTTGCATAAAGGGGCGCTGTGAAAGCATTTCAGGCAAACAACAAAGGTCAAGGCAATCTGAACAATGTGAAATCTGATATCTCCTTCACCCCCCTTTTCAATCTTCACTCTTCAACCACCATGTTTGTTTTTTAGCAGTTAGTGTCGCCATTTCAACCTGCGGGCAACTTGTCATTTTCCAGATTGTCGAATCTTCAGGCAGTAAGGCCAAGGCGACGAGCATCGAGTTCAAACACTTCTCCGTTGAACGCCAACACTCTTGAGTCCACAGTATCGGATGTGCCTGAAGTTACCTCTGAGCCAGAAGTATGGTCTAGCAACAGTCCAATTGTCATTCCCAATGACCAAGGCAAACTTCCAGCGTTTTCTCTACAATCATTGCAATCCCTCGATCGCAACACCATCATCAATACCTCTATTCTCATCATCGCAATAGCCATCACTGTAGGCCAGGTCCTATCTGTCAATGTTGGTATTACTCGAGGCTGGAGTGCAGAAGAAATCGCGTATCGAGTACCTCTGGATAACTGGAGGTCCTATACTGAAATTTTGAACCTTGCGCCAATTCAGACAAAGGCAGTTACTTCCGCCACGGTTTACACAATTGGCGACATCATCGCACAAACTCAAGAGGGAAGCGAGATTGGAAAATTGGACAGACCAAGGATTGCAAGGTCTTTGATTGCAGGTTTGATTGGACATGGACCAATGAGTCATATTTGGTACCAAGTTTCTGAGGACTTTTTTGAAAATATTATGAAATGGACTGAATGGTGGTCTTTCATTCCAAAGGTCGCTATTGATCAGGTGCGTTCTTATTTTCTTTTTGTTGGATTACAAAGCGGTAATGATGCGTTCACAAATACCACCCATTCAGTTATCTAACTCTTGAGATTTGTTTTGATTTTCATTCCTCATCATTTCCAGGCATTCTGGGGTCCATTCTGGAACAACTCCTACATTCTGCTTCTTGGACTGATGCAGCTTCAAAAACCATCTCAGATCTGGGATGAAATGAGACGAACAACTATACCACTAATCATATCTGGTCTCAAACTGTGGCCTCTTGCACACTGTGTAACATATGGCTTGATCCCAGTCGAAAATCGGCTCTTGTGGGTGGACATGGTTGAGATTGTTTGGGTTATGATTCTTGCAACGCAGGTATCGGGAGGAGCGCACGGAGCTAGCGATCAAGCAGCAGAGGTAACGGTTCCAGCTGCTGATCCTTCAGGAGACAAGATTCAATCTTAGGATGGGTTTTCCTCCAGTTTTGCTTTTTCTGTATGCGGCGGTAAAGTTTTTTCTTATTCTACCAAGACGCAACATTTTGTAATAGTAGACCACAATAATTTTCCCTTATGGACTTTGCACCATCTTTGGATCCGCAGTTCCATCTGTTGGAACAAAGGGAGTATACTCAGGTAAACTCCCTTTGCCCCTTATCCGTTCA
>JALLOT010002053.1:0-13512 GCA_036939595.1 Thalassiosira livingstoniorum | reverse complement strand
ACTTAGGAATAAGTATTGGATAGTGGGTTTACGAATGGGTTTGCAGTTCGTGGGTTTGCAGTCAGATGATCTGGTCCGAGGCCGTCCGCCGTGTTTCGTTGTCCGTTGGCCGTTGGGCGTTGGGCAACAATACCAAGAAAAAAATAGAAACGCCACCACACAACACATGGTCCTTTCGCATTGGCAACAGTACTACTGCTCCAATTTTCAATAAAGCTTCTTCTACGATTATTCTTTCCAAACAAAGCACTATGAGTGAATGTGAAATCTCCGAAATCGACGCCCTTAATGCGGAAATCGCCGATCTTAAAAAGACTCTTGAAGGCGTAAAAACAGCCAAGGCCGGGCCCGATGACGCATGTGCTCAGATTGCGTCCTATGTGAACTCTAAGGGTGGTGAAGATGGTTTCTTAGTTGGGGATCCGGGAGCAGAGAGGAATGCCTTTCACTCAGGTGGAGGGGGTGGAGGCTCTGGGGATGGGGGGTGCTGCACTGCCAGTTGAACAACTTGGAATTTTGGAGGAAGCTGTGAGTGGTGGCTACAGTGCCTGATATGTGCAATGTGAAAAAGTGTGTGGGTGGGTTGTCGGCTCCATCCAATTACAAAAATTCAGGATTCCTTGTGGCCTAGCTTTAAAGGGTTATTTCACCCGTCTTTTGGTGCTAATACCTACCACATTGGCGCAGGGTGAATAAGATCAATGATTGGAGCATATTATTTGTGCCCTTCTGATCATAATTAGAGTTTGTTGCAAATTTTTCGTGTTTTTGTTAGGTTTGTGCTTTTTTAAAAATAAAAATTAATTCTATGTTGAGTGTTTGCAAAACGTGCGAAGGCTAACAATGGTAAACCCATTTTTACCATCTTTTTGAGAGTGGGAGCTAACAAAAGAGGACTGCAGCAAATGCAAATACTGCTTGAAGATTTTTCAGAAAAAGTCACTTCGTTTCATATCAGCAATATTCTTATTTCCAACAAAATCTTTGGCAATTCTTATGTAGTACTGGAATCTATTATTTGTACTTTTATCAATCTCCTAAAATTTTAAGTGCCCCAACACGATTTTCCTGCAAGAAAAGTGTGAGAGCAAACAATTGTCAACCTTTTTCGACCCTTGTCTTTAGTGAACTGAGATAGAATGATTGAACTAAGCAGAGAAACGATGAATACGTACTTATGTATTTTTTTGCAAAAACAAATCATAGATTTGTTTCATCTGTTAGCAGTCCAATTCCACAGCCAAAAATGATTATCAAGCTATTTGCCTGCAGCAATTCAGTTCTAAATCACACAATTATTTTATTGGAAAACGTTTCCCATCATCTTGACACGTTTTTGCAATCATTTGTCACTATCATCTTGATTGCAGATTCTTTTTTCTCTGGCATAGGATGGGATATAAACCCCTGACTTCTTTGCTTTGTTTTGGTTCCTCTTCTTTTCATTGCTGAAAATAACACCCATCAGAGTGAATTTTGGGGGTGCACTCTGTTTTGAGATAGGAGTTCTTTCAGTCGATGTATCCTTGTTGCTGTCGCCCAATATAGACCTTGACATAGAATTTGTACGGGGATTTTGTATGTTGGCATTCTGTGATCTTGAATTATCATTATTTTCTGGTAAAGGGTCTGATTTGTTGGTATAGTTATCTTCGTCATCAATGACATCTGCTCCTTCGTCAATTGTTTTCAAATGCGATCTTTCATCAGATTGTTTGTCCAAATCATTTCCTACCGCATCATCATCAGAAGCTTCCATCATCTGGCAAGCAAGGTTTGTTGTTACTTGAACGATTTGACTTTCACCCCCCAATTCCTCATCAAAACCATCTTCGCCTTCTACTACACGAGCTCTCCCGCGGTCCTCGCGGAAGAAATCATTGTGATTGAAACCTGTTGTACTGTCAGCTTCTGCATCACTAGTTTCTTCGCACTTTTGCTTCGGTTGCTTGGTGCGTTTTTCTGAAGCCTTACCAAGATTTGGTTGCATTTTATCTGATGAATCTTCCTCTCCCATTTCAATCATTTCTTCTTCATTCAGCTTGGAAAGCTCTTCGGAAATCTTGCTTACATCGTGAGCTTGAGTTGGGTTATCTGACTTCTTCCACTTGTTTTTTGAATTGGTGAAGAAAAAAACATTTAGAAACTTTTGGTGGGATAGGTGAGATTCAAAAGAAATCCTAAAATGAACTCACCATGGCCTGCATGAAGCTGCCATCTTTGAATTTGAAGAGATTCTCAAGGCCGAACAATTCCCCTTTTCTGTTTGGATCTTTTTCGACCGCTCGAAAGATTTGAGGCTGGTTTTCGCCAGTAGTATGACTGCCAAGAGTTTGCTTTTTCAGCTGGACCTTGTAAACTTGCCTGGCATACATTAACTCTTCAATGGTTCCACGAGCAACAAGTCGAACGACTTCAACATCCCGTGCTTGGCCAATGCGAAAAGACCTATCCTGTGCTTGCTCGTCATGACTAGGGTTCCAATTTACTTCGATTGCACGAGAAAAAAAATACCCGCCCAATGAATAACATCTAGAATAAATTGAATCACGTAGTGTTAGATTCCATTTTAGGCTCAAACTCACCATCGAAGATAATTACTTTATTGGCTGCAGTGAGGTTAAGACCAAGGCCACCAGCCTTGGTGCTAATGTGAGGTGACAAGAAAAGTAATGAGAATCTGCAATACAACAATAATCACTCCGATTTCACACACCAGGACAAAATTTTGATGGTGGAAAAGATCTGAATTACAAAATAAATTCAGCCATCCTACCTGATTAAAAAGACGAATATACTTTCATCTTTTTGAAATTTGTCCACTAAGGATTGTCTTTGGGATGTTGGCGTTGACCCGTCTGACAAGCAAACAACAACATGTAGATAAGAGATTGTAACAAAAAATAGTAAGAAATTGGAAGGTGGTCATACCTAAGCGGACATGTGTAAACCCTTTGATCTTGATGTGATGTTGAATCAGATCTAAAGTTGCCGTGGAATAAGAAAACACTGTACAAGGAGGAATGTAAGTAGTAGTGCATAATAAGTCTGATTGAGTAACTGAGGACCTACCTAGAACACGATTTCGTTTGCGTTGAAACTTGTTCAAACAATAATCAAGAGTCCTCATTTTTCCAGAAAGCTCCAGATGGTCATTCATTATGCTGTCGGATTTGAAATAGCTACCTCCTGGTAATTCTCTGAGAATGTCTGGGGTCAGGGAAACTTTAGCAAACTCTAGCCTTTTTTGGGCATCTAACCCTTCCGCTAGACGATCTACTTGCAAGAGAGATGGATGAGAGCAAACTTTGCGAGATGAAAGACGAGTTGTTGGTTTATCGAGAAGATTAAATGATTCGGGTAGAACAAACACAGGTGAGAAATTAGTTCCAGACAAGTAAGCACTTACCCTTGTGCAGTTTGCTGATGGCAGAAAAAGTGACGCAAAAAGGGCATTGAGCACAAGCAACAAACTGATCGTCAAATGCTTCGTCCTCAATGAGAGATGGGTTGGCGATAATTTTCTTGTGCTGTTGCCTCCACAGCACAGCATCTGGGTCAATTTGGGGTGCACCAGGGTCCTCTTTATTTGGATTGAAGGGGTATTTATGGCAACACTTTTTTCTTGGCATTATTTCGCCTTTATGACGCCGTTGGTAGTTGACGCGTTCTTTTTGTGTCTTCATCCTCTTATAACCAATAAAATATTGTTGATTCACTCCGCACTCACAGGGGGCATTTGCCATCCTTAAAAGCCAGTAATCAGGCAAAGACAATATATGACGATATAACTTTTTCTGGATCTCAGACATTTCACAGAAAATGACTTTTTCATTCTTCACCGTCAAAGAATCTTTCAAGACTACATCTTTTTTCCGCTCCAAATAAGCTGGCATGATTGCCTTAGCAAGCTCTTCTTCTCGTCTCTTTCCGAGTTGCTTAACATCGTCTTTCGCATCTTTCGCCCTTGCATACTTAATGGGTTTCGACGTGTAGTCATTGAAACTCTTCCGGTCCCCTAACAAGTTTGGCCGCACCAGATCAATCAAATAGTATAGTTCGTCATGATTGTTTTGCATTAGCGTGCCTATGGTGAATAGTTGAGAGTGTTGAATCGTCAATAATTCAGATGTATGAGTGGAAAAATGAGCGAATAAAAAATTGAATGGTCCTACCTGTCATACCAACAAGTGGGCATTGACATTTGTTACGAAGTGCTTGCAAATATTTATAAGCCTTTGATTTATGATTTTTGTATTCATGGAATTCATCGACAATCATCAATTTCCAGTTGATTGATGACAAATTGTCAAAGTCTGCGGCTTTCGTGAAAAGTCCCTTTCCAGCGATGAGAATAAAATCCATACATGCTTTAACACGGTCTATGCCATTCTCTCTGCTCTCTCCATGATACACTGAAACATTGAAATATCCCCAAGTTTGAAATTCATTGGCCCAATTCTTCAAAAAGGGAGTAACGAGCAGCCAAAGTCCAAAATACTAAGATTCTAGAAAATGCAAGGAACACAAATTTGAATGAAAATAATAACATAATTCACCTGGATGACACTAGAAGGAACAATGATGAGAATTGGAGCAAATTTAGGGAGAGCGAATTTTGAATTTGGTTTTTGTAGTCCGTGATACATTCCTGTCATTAATGCTCGGTGTTCTTCCTCCTCGCGAGCTTTAATAAGCTGAATGGATTGTGGTTGTAAAAATATGAGATCAGTTATCATTCACCTCAATGAGCTAGCATAACTAGCAGAGGACATACCTCCGTGAGCTTGCGTTGATTCCGCTGAATCTCTAGAGCATCCATCCCTGTCCCAGTCTTTTTCAACAAAGCCGAAATTAGAGAAATCACTTGCACTGTTTTTCCTAGCCCCATATCTATTATTTGTCAATGAAGAATGCAACTTCTGTTTCAGACATCTTGTTCAAAAAAACTCAAGGTTAAAAAGAGCGATGAGACATTGAATACATACCGTCCCCGAGAACGCATCCTTTTCCATGAACAACTGACGAATACATGAATTGAACACCTTCTCTCTGATAGTCCTGCAAATATCTGTTGATGGATGCAGGAATTTGATGCGTCTCGTCATCAGGGTCATTTTCTTTGTTGGCACGCTCCTCGTCACTATCTACTAGCTCGTCCGAATTATTTCCAGAAATGACTCCAGCAGATTGTCGAGACCATGACTTGAGAAGCGAAAATGGAACAAGTTCTGAAGGAGGACCAAGTTTTGGATTGGTGAATTCTGGCTTTAGTTGTAATCTCAGTTGGTTTTCGTCCTCATTCAAGGCATCTTTTTCGTCATCCTTCCTCTCTGTAACAAAAGGCATCCTGGCGCTACCTGAGCGTTTTGATTTGCGATTAACCGGATCAGCTTCACCCGATTCCTTGTCAGACAATGACGAGCCACTATTATGTTTCGAGGAGGACGTGCGTTTCCTAGGAAATTCTTTTCCTTGAATTTTAGTAGCTGGTTTAGGCTGTGAGTGACTTCTTTTTCTTTGTGTTATTGGCGCATCATCATTTTTGTTGGTGTCCTTTTTACGCCTGCCTCTACTGTTTCGACGGCCGTCGTCATCACTGTTGCTATCTTTCCCTTCATTTTCATCCGAATCATCCCAAAGCTCGTCACGCTTCTCCTCCTCAATTCTCTCTTGATTGTTGTATGAGTTCTTTGACCGTCGTCGTACGTAGTTCTGAGACAAGTCTTTACCAGGAGAAGTTCCAGGAGTCCCTAGCATATCGTTGTCATCCACTACAACATCACTGCACTGTGAAAAGACTACTTCCCTCCCCACCAATCCATTGTCCATCCTTTCTTTCCATTCTATTTCTTCCCTCTTTGCCATTGCCAAAGGATTCCGTTTGAATTTGGCTTCTTGGTCTGCCTTCAGTTTTGCTGCAAGTGCTCTGGAGGCTTCTAGATATTCTTTATCGGGATCACTTTCGCTTTCGGAAGAGGAATGTTGAGTGAACCTAGATGTGATTTTTGAACGGGCTAGGCGACCATTCGGAGCCGTCGGTGTTTTGTGTCGGTTGTAAGTTTTCTCTGGCGATGAACGGTTAAGAGGGTGATTTTCTGTTGTTTTTGATGACTCGGCAGACTGTCTTTCCTTCTGTTGTTCTTTCAGCTTCAACTGCAATTTTCTATTTATTTCCATGTCGTCTTCGCTACTGCTGCTGTCGTAATTTGCTGCACAGAATCTTGTTTTGGATTTGAAGTTGTTCATTGAATGAATTGGTTTTGCATGTATGGATGTGGATGTTTGTTTTGCTGAAGATGCTGCTGATGCATCCACTGGTTCCAGAGATTGCTCTGCAGACAATCTCTTACGATCATTTATACCAGTGATATTTCCTTCAACGCTTGCAACATCATTTTCATCATCAGAAGCAACAGCAGAAGGTGCTGCTGCTGGCCGTTGTGTTATCGCCTCTGAAGATTGGGATTTCTGTTTGGAATGTGAAAACTGTGACATTGGCCTTGAGTGTGATAGCTGTGAATATTGAGATTGACCACCAGATTGACTCGATTGCCTCTCCCCCATTCGTCTTCTGCGCACCATCTCCTGATAATCAAAATTCTCATCATCATCCGAGTCACTGCTGCTGTATGCAGATTGCCATCGATTTCTTTTACGTGGTTGATCATTACTTTTAGTTGTCTTTGGATTCCTTGAATTTTGACTATTGAAATTATTTTCAGCATTGGTGGATGAATTTTTGTGGAGAAGATCGCTGGGAGATGATCTGAGATGAGTTGATGACAATGAAGCCACGTGATTTGACGTTCTGTTGTCATAAATTCCATTTTGAAAAGTGACCTTACTCGGAGAAGAAGACGGAGATTTTTTCAAACCTTTTGTAATTGGTGAGGAATTCAACGAAGACGGCTTTGCATTTGATCCTGCACTCAAATGTAAGTTGGATCCACTTGTTGATCGATTTGGTGGTAGAGGTGGCAATGCCGGTCGTTTTGCTGGTGAGGAAGGTTTTTTGTTCAAACTGAAACTTCGGATAGGTGAGTCATCATCGCTACTGTGAGATGAATTTCTGGACGCCACTCTAGAACGATTCGAAGTCCGTGCTGTTGATGGAACATTTGTTTCTGCTTCCCGTGCTGGCCGGGTTGCAGGCTGTACTGCTGGCCGTATTCTATTTCTAGATGTATTCTGATGCGATACTACTTTTGCAGACTTTGGAGGGGTAGTCGCTGGTGAGCTCGCGAATAAGTCGGGGGACATTGGAGGTGATAACTTCGACGAAGTAGAAGAACCATTTGCTGTTTCGACGTCATCTTCCCTTCCATTCCTGACGTCCCTTCCACTACCATTGTCTCGTTTTTCATCATCGCAGCCTGACGGCCGTAGATATTGTTGAGACAAAGTCTGCGAGAATTGGGATTGAGACTGTGAATACTGTTGACTCAATTGTTGTTGCCTATCCCTGCGATCGGCGCGCCGGCGTTCCATTTCCTGGAGGCGACGTTGGCGTAGGGCTTGGCGTTTTTGGTGGATAGACGAATCAAAGTCTAAATCGTTCATGGTGATTTTGTCGGTGGGTTTGATGAATGGTGCCGATATTTCTAAGAATCAGACGATTCTAATGAGAATTCACGGGACCGTTGGTGTCGCAATAGTCTACTTATTTCGAGACTGCAGAATCGGAAAACAGCCATCGATATAATAATAAGTACCATACTACTACATCAAACGAGAAGCATCGAGATTTGAAGATTTTTGAATTTTAGGACAAGTCACAACAGGTCACGAATATAACGTGATTAATGAGAGTATCCATAAAAAACATGACCCTGATCCTGCTCAGAGGCTCAGGGCTCAGGCTGGCTCAGGGCTCCTCAGCAGAGCTTGGGGGTGGTGCCTCTGCCTTATTTAGAACATTGGGCTAACAAAAATAATCATCTCAGGTGCACTACAAATATCTTGTTCATTATTGATACTTTCTTATGAGTAACTCATTGCTGCTGTGATTGGTCATTATCAGTAGATCAACACCCTCCTTTTTGTGGACACCTTCTGGGAGAAGTTGTTGATGACAAAATCAGTGAATGTGAATGGTGAATGTGAACCCTCAAGAGGATGAGTAAGTCAAGCCTGTAAAGAATTTTATTGATTGAGCATGCATGGCAAAGAAGTATAATCTAGAATCAGGTCTTTACTCACACAAATCTCATGTTGACATTAGCATTTTTAATTTTCAATCATAGTTGTGACCAATTGAGAAGGTTTTACAAAATAAGATCTTTACCAAAGAAAGCACTAACAATTGTTCAGCATCGTCATACAAATAACTATTTCAGAGGCTCCATTAAGGCAATTTTTATTATAAAAACAGCAAGTTAGTTTAATTTTTTTAAATCTGTGCATATCCGTGATGAGATTTTCCAGCTCAAATCTTGATCGACGGGAGCTTGGTCTCTTTTTCAGATTTTTGAGCCCAAGTGGAGAATACAAAGGATTTTAAAATTGAACTTCTCCCAGAATTTCCAGTCAATGAATTGCAAGTGAATACTAAAATGTTTAAGTTGACAATGATGGTTTCCTGTATCAGGTTTTTGCTGTTTTGTTTCCTATCCATCCCATCATTAATACTTTTCAATTTTCAAGATAGTGTTGGCTTGGGACGTACATTACATTTGACTTCAAAAGCAATTCTAATAGATAAGGTGGCTCAAGTTCAAGTCTGAAGAATGGTAAGGGGCTTGGATGTAAAAAAAATATTGAATTTACTAGATATATGGGTCTCATCTAGTGAAGAATGCGAAAAGAATGGGACCAATCTGCAAAGAAATTTCTTTGCACTAAGGCCCCCCATCAAGGAATCCACCATTTTATGTCATTTTGAAAGATTTTAATTACTAGGTAATACTGCTTACATGGTAAAAGTAGGGAGTACCACACAAAATTAGTTACTAGCAGCTGAAACAAGCCAATTTTGTTCCACTTGAAACTTCCATGTGCGCAGTCTGTTTTTGACCTCTGTTTGTTTTGATTGATCCTTTTTGAGCAGGCCAAAAATTTAATCCAACAACAACAATGGTGATACGAAAAAAATCTTGAACCCTCATCACGAATGTGGGGTAAATGCTAGTACACTTCT
This sequence comes from Thalassiosira livingstoniorum, assembly GCA_036939595.1. Classification (NCBI taxonomy): domain Eukaryota; phylum Bacillariophyta; class Thalassiosirophyceae; order Thalassiosirales; family Thalassiosiraceae; genus Thalassiosira; species Thalassiosira livingstoniorum. The sequence goes on along the minus strand of JALLOT010002053.1, from coordinate 4,373 downwards.
AGTTGGAGCTGCAGCTTCAAACCTTCACAAATCTGTTTCTTGCAACTCCTAGTATTGTACTGTGAGGCTTATCAGTCACCATACATACACAAGAGCTCAAATGTTTTGACCCAAGATTCAAACTTCCAAGGATCAACGACAAAATTTTTCAATTCAGTTCACAATGGTGTCGAAAGAGCACTACCTTTGTACCTAAAAATGAATAAGTGTGTTATTGATTGATTTTTGTGTGTGATGATTGATTTTTTACTTGAACCACTTGGACCTGGAGGTTGCACTGCAGGTAGACAATGCTGCTCTGTAGATCCAATTCCTAACCCTGCTCACTTTCTGTTGCTGCATGCCTTATCTCATATCACAGGACCCCAATGAAAAACAAACAATTTGAGAGAGGCTTCTTGGTAGTTTTTTTTAGCTGGCTTGATAGCTGAAGTAGCTGTGAATGCTGCCTGAGCTGGCAGTAGCAGTAGCAAGCATTGAGAGCAGCAAGCTTCAAAGTAAGTTGAACTGCATCTCATCTTGTTGCCTGTTTGTTGATACCATTTTTTGTGACATAGTTTCTGATCATTTCATGTCCAATTAAGAGCTAGGAAAAGGGGGATAACACCAGTGCATTGTGCTTGATCTGAGACTCCCTGTCACCCAAAGCCAGATTGGACATTCAAACAAACATGTTACTTCTCTGTGACCATTAAAGTTTAAAGCTTAGTTGACTTCTTTTTGTTTGAAGAACATTCCAGTCATGTCACCTCATCTCTCACACTCATTTTACTGATTCTTGTGGCAATACAGACATTGCCACAGTTGTCAAGAGCACCACAACACAGCCAAGGATATACTTTTTTGAGCTATCACAAATAATGGATTGAGCACTTATTTTTACCTTCTCCAACTAGCCACTTTTCCTCTTGCTTTCATTTTCTCCTATCATTTCATTGTGATAGCTAGGTTTTTGGTATTTGTGATCAGACCCCCCACCAGAGCAATCTGTCAAATTTTCTTCTTTTCAAGCATCTCTTTGGTTCCAGGGACTGAGAAGATGTCTTGCCATAAAAAGGAGCAAACAAAATAGATTCAACAATCTGCCCAATGGATTTTCTCAGTTGAATAGCTTTTATTATCACTGTTTGTCACATGCCTCACTTTATTTGAAAGATAGTTAACACTACAGAATAAGCTGCATAATGTACAACATGTTTCACAACTAGCCATGTATTTTCCTTACATATTAATCCTGTCTTAAAATCTCAGAGGCTGAATGAATTAAAAGATTCAACTCATTTGCCTCAATGTAAATTGATAGTAATTGTTTTACTTGTGCAAACACAAGAATGCAATGTAGGCTAAACCCACTTAGTCTCCCCAAAAATTCATATTAGTATTAGAAAGCATTTGGAATTGATTCCTTTTTTCATTCATGCTCACCCTACAACTAAAACAAATTCACCACCATTACAATTGTGAAGGTAAAAATAACCAAAGATTTTCTTACAATTGTCTACAATTTAAGACAAAAAACAAATTTAAATGTTTGTAACAACTTAATTTCATTCCCTCTGCCCTCTGTAAGTCATCAGAATGAAGTTTTGCAAGTTCAGTGAGAAGCACCTAGTATTCAATCTAGTAGTTTGAGTCCCACAGGATTCCCAAAAAAGCTTCCTCACAACAATACTAGCAAACTTGATATTTTGATGACATCTGGTAGGGTCAAAATTTTCAATGAAAATTTCAGGATTTTGTGCTTATATGTTGCATGAGTTTGCCCAAATCTCAAACAAATATTTTGGGTTTGAAAATTTTGCCATTTTTGTGAGACACCCCCTAGTAAAAGTAAAAGAAATTCTCATTAACTTCAAATCATCCTTTTTTGTAATTTTTTGGTATTTTTGCTTCATCCCTTTATCACTTTAGTTTCAATGAGCCTAGAAATGAATTCATAATGTTACTTTTTCATGATTTTGACAAACTTTGAAAATATCAATTGTCTTTGATGACAAATGTACAGTACATTATTTTATGATGGCAAAAAATCTGAAACTATCTGAAAACAATTATTGTTGGTAATTTTTCATTGTTTGGGATTTTTTATTTTTAAAAGGCCAATATTTGATTATTGCTGAAAAACATAAAAATTAAGAAGAAAGTTTTGGTATATTGTGAGCTGTTTCTTAATTATTGATCAGACACAAATGTTTGACTTTTATGCCATTTTTAGGTGGCAGGAAATCTTCATACAAGGTTCTCAAATGACAAGGGACCATTGAAAAGCTACTGCTACAGAAAAGGCCAAATTTTCATTGTTTTTCAAAAATCATAAATAAATGGGGGAAATCATCCAATAGTTTCTCTTTTCATATTGAATGAGACAAGAATGTACAAAGTACTTTTGTCAATTTTGATTTTTTAATGAGAAAGAATTGGCAATATAGTAAACTAAAATCTTCTTTGAGTACATTTAATTGGACCATTACTGGTAACAGATTAAGTTGCACCCCCGGGGGTGAGCTCTTGTCTCACCCCTAGGATCATAAAGAGAAAGTAAATTATGGAATGCCGATTCAATATAGTAGGTTCAATAATATCCGTGATATGCCACCCCCACTGGAGCAACCCGGACCGGTTGTGTTGTTGAGTTCTAATGAAAGCTATAAAGTGGAGAACAGCTCCTATGCAAGGAGAGAGACCAGCCAAGGAATCAATGTGTTAGTACCAAATACTGTCCCTTTAGTTACTATTGTTGAGTTCTGGGCCCATGCCCATAGTCCCCCTATTTAGAATGAAGTCAAAACCTGCAGTCTGGCCAAACCAAACCAAATTCCACTCTATTCATGGAACAATTGTTGAGTTTCATTGCCCCCCGTGAGTTTTTGTTGGATATCGTTCCCTGAATTGTGGAATTCATGGGCCTATGCCCCCCGTTTTGGAACAGGGTGCAGGACCTAGTATGACGTGATCTCTACCAGATCCCCCCATTCCTGGAGCAGTTGTTGACTCTGACTGCCCCTAATGCCACTGTTGTAGTTCTATTTTGGTCATGGCCACCATGATGCAGATGAACCTCTTTCGATGTTGCAGACTTCCGTACGAGTATCACTGTTAGTTGATATGTTCTCCACATAGCCTAACAACTCGGATGATTGAGACTGAGTCTGCTTTCAGGAGTTTGTGCGCTCAAAATTTTGCTGTGTTGCTAGATTTGCTTTTGCTCCACCAGATACTCCCTTGAGTCTTTGCCATTGCTTGCTCCTCCCTCATTGTCCATAAAAACTGCTTGCGTTCAAGCATGCAACACTACAGTGGCATCCGGTGTTGTTGTTCACTGTCGTTTTGTTCTCTGCATTCCCTTCTACCCTTGTGGTACCGACAGCTCTCCTCCCTTCCCAAGGCCCTCTGGTTCTTTGCCTTGGGCAGTGTGCCAATGTACTGTTTCATCTGTTGGTGCGGATGACGACCATTGTCAAGGAGCTACACTGTTAAAAATTCATGTAGGAATCCCTATCTTTCCTATGTAGCACGTGGTGAACGCTGAGTGACTTTCCTGACCCTTGACTCCCAAAAAAGAGAAAGAATTGGTAATAGATGAGGTAAAGAGGTTCATTAAGGTAGAAATATATTACTGTAGCTGGAAATTTCATGGGTATGTAAGTACATCAATCACCATCAAATTTTCAGAGAAAATCTCAAATTCTTTACTGCTGTTTAATACAACATGACAAGCACAATAAGATCTGAGCATGGATAGGTGGCACAGTCTACAAGAAAACAACTGATATCAGAGCATTATTATCATGTGTTCAAATTCAGATTGAGCTTTCATTTTTATTTTGTGCTCATGGTCCTTGTTTACTTTCATGTAAAAACAAATTGTTTTTTACAATGATAATATTACTGCATGCATGAAAAACAACAGGTTGGGTAAGTGGATGCCATTCTGGTTGGCTGTCCACAGCTCCCAAGTTTAATAAGATTCATTAGCAAAAGTTTATTTTTGTTTGTATTTTGGTGAAACTAAGTCATCAACACACAGAAGTAGGTATTACCTTCAGTTTTTGTGGATTTTTGTCATGAAATGCTTCACATGGTTTCTAAATAAATTGAAGCTTTGTAAGAACATACTGCTAAGCCTCCCTGATCTAACCAACCAATCCACAGAGTGTGCTGATCAAGCTTCCTATTTGTTCACTAGTAATCACCTAGTAAAACTGCCAAAAACAGTCGGTTGATCCCCTTTAATCCCCATCAATGATTGGTACAATGTTTTAACATCTGACAAACAAATCATTGGAATGAGTAATAAGGTATCTCCATACATTAAAATGATTGATGGATCATTTTTAGTGATTTATTTTCAATAGGGATGAGATCGGAAGAGC
>JALLOT010002052.1:0-13518 GCA_036939595.1 Thalassiosira livingstoniorum | reverse complement strand
TTTCTAGTTTCTTTTCTAGTTTCTTTTCTAGTTTCTTTTCTAGTTTCTTTTCTAGGTTCATTTGTAGTTTTTTGTGAGTTTTCTTCTAGCTTTGTTTTTAATTTTGTTTTAAATGCTGTTTTTAGATTTGTTTCTAGTTTTGTTTTTGGTTTTGTTTCCAGTTTTTTCTATTTTTTGTTTTTGTTTTTCCCTAGTTTTGTTTCTAGTTTTAGTTTTTGCAGGGGTTCTCTTTCAGGCTCTTTTCTTAGTCAATATTTTAGACTCATTATTAGGATCTTTTTTGTTAGATTTTCTTGGTTTGATTATTTCTAGTCACATCTGTGGGGTTTCATAGTTTTACCGGAAGTTCTTTTAAAAGACAAGGGAGATTCAAAGAAGTGAGTATTTTATATGTCAGTAGCTAGTCTGAGTTGACTTTCACATCCATACAAAAATTAAATCTGACTCCTGAGCTTCAAATGTAGAACAATAGTTGTTATTTTTAGATTAGGAATGAGGAGATATTATGGAAGGGAACCCAAAAACTGGATATATTAGGTCATACAAATGAGTTCTTTTGACCTAACATCAGAGGAGCTTCAACTTCAATGAAGAGCTAAAATATAACCACCAAATGTTCTCAGGGCAAGATTTCACTTTCCCTCTACTGTTGTGGATGAAACAGTCTCATACTTTATTTAGCATTTGCTTTTTGAAGGCATGTTGTCATACATATGGAAGCAATCAAAGTCCCCCCCTTTTCTTTTCAAACTTCCAGGTTTACAATCCACCAAATACCCATAACCATCAGATTCCTCACCTGGCAGGCATGATAATATTTGTTTTACTTGATTTTGTTAGATAATGTGTTTTCCCCTTGTTAACCAAACATTGATAATTAAGCTTGAGCCCATTCTTTCATTGATGAAGATCCATTTTGGGTTACCAAGTTTGTTTTTGTTAAAACAAATCATGAACAGAAACAACTTGGTGCCAATGTAAATACTACAAGAGAATGTTTGCACACCCATATCCGTGTGATCTGAAAATCATCCACAACTTATAATGCAAAAAATTGAAATCAATTATCTTCTGAAGGAATAATCATACTAAATTCAAATGAATGATGAATAATGTTACACAGCAACGTAAATGGATCAATAAAAAAGATTTTTGTTGTAGCCATGGTCTTTAGCTAGGATGGTTCATCTACTACCAACAGAAAAACTCAGAATTTTGCTCTCTGCAGGTTTACCCTATCCACAAATGCAGAATCAAGCCAATATTGCATGTGTCATGTGGATATTGGATATGGTTGCATATTTATTTGTTATGACTATCCCAATGAGATGGTTACCAATAATCAAAATAAAGAAAAAATAATGTTACAATTTGTTATTATTTTTACCATGGTCCAAAATTTCAATTAATAAAAGTAAGACACCTTTTACAAAAAAATCCCTAGAATACCTGGTAAATTAAAAACCATGCCAAAATAAACATGATAGCTCATTAATCTGTGATCAACTTGGAGCAATACTCATTTTAAGCAATGTAACTCAAATAGGTCTTGCAATGGCTGATTTCCGGTGACATATTTTTGGATAGGACAACCCTCCAGGTAGCCAAACATGCTACTTAAGTCAATTCAAATCCCTCATATTGTATAATATAATTCAATTCAACTGATGATCACAATAGAATTATTGTATTGAACTCAAAGCCACAACATTGATAAATATATTAATTTTTCCAATTCAGACATTTGTCTCTTTGCTCAAGAAATATCTTGCACATCAACCAACTAATCTAATCAAGATACTGTAAAAAAAAAACACATGATACAACTAAGATAATTAGTCTTCCTCTATGTATTCAAAAATTGGAGCTACAATCATCAAAATAACAGCAACAGACTTGAACAATAAATATCAAAACCAAATTTAGTTCCAGTTGTCTTGATGTTTTCTGATAGATTTGACAATCTATGAGTTATGAAGGTTTAAGATTTTTTGTTCAATCACTCCTTGCAATTGGATGTTGTTGTGATTCATTTATCCAGCTTTCAATAATTTTGAAGTCTTTTCCTTCTTTTTCATCCACCCAAGAACTCAATTTGATCTCTCATGGATATTATTTTGAAACAGAGACAGCATCACAGATGCCATTCAATTTCTAAATTGGCACTCATTTTCTTGTTGTGTGCTTTGATGTTTTCACTGATTACTATTTTTTCTTCCAAATTTTATTTTCATATGATGGATCTTGTACTTTTGTGGGATTTGAAGGTTCTTGATCTAATTTTGATTTTTGATGTTGCTGATGAGCTTTTGTCATGTGTGGGGTGAAGTGACACCTGGGTCACCATCAGCAATGCTAAGGCACACATCATTTAATCAATTGGCATGCAACTTTGGTGTGCTGCCACGAATCTGTGAGACTTGCCAGGAAAAATCCAAGTTTGTCTACTAGTACTAGAGAGCCTCACACAGTTACTGCCCTCTAGGTAATGGCAAACCAAAATAGTTGATGATAATGTCATTTTCTATATTACTAGTAAAAAATGATGAACTGCATAAACTACTGAGCATTTCTAACTGCTATCTATCAATCAACAATCAAACACTCAGCAGATAGACAATTGTAAGCTATTGCAAGTTTGTCACAACAGTATCGTACTTATGTATGGTACTAGTAAGGGAGTCCTGAGTGCTAGCTATCTAGTTTCTACCATGATAGCCTACTTTTATTCTAGCATTAATAGTGCTCAACTAAAAGTATGCATGCTTATGCATGAGCATAAGTATTATCAGGACATAATAATGTTATTTATGAGTGACATGACAGAGCTTATTTAGTTCTGATCTTAAAATACACAAGCAGTTGAGGACAATATCTTTCAGTAAGAGAGCTAATTAGAGATTTTTTCGTTGCCTGGCCCCGCGCCAAAAAAATATGCTTCAGTTTTTGTTTTGGGCCACAAAGGGCCACAAACCACAAGACACAAGTAATACTTACTAGTAAGAGCCCTAGCAGCTAGCACAGTGATCCCGTGATGTCCATCATCTATCTGCCATCTTCTGTTTTCCACGACTGGCCAACCATATTCTACACCGCTCTACAATTGGCGGGGCGAGATTCTCTTCCATGATAAATGATGTGAACCCGCTTCCCACAGGGGGCTGCCTGCTGTCTAGTCTGGGTGGCTCAACGGCTCAACCAAGCTGCCCAGCTCAACCGGCCGTCAGCAACGAACGAAACCCGATTTCCCCATTTTGCAGCCGGAATTTGAAGCCTGCTGTCCACACTCCATTGAAGACCAATGCAAATCAAAGGTTTAAAGTTAAACAATACTTTCATCCTTGAATTTTCATTGATTTGAATGCGACACCATGTTGATACGGAATGAAGCTCCGAGGTTTGCCAAATTTGTCTGGGAAAATATTCGATTTGGATCTTTGGACACCGCCATGAAGAACCTCGATGGGGGCAGGATTGGCCGATTCATCACCTACAGGTTCACACCCTTAGTTTGATACACATTCATCAACGCCTCTTGAAACCACACCGAAAGCCATGGAAACCAACAAGTGCCTAAGTTCATCGCGAGATGATTTTCACCACAGCAAATGCGGCAAAGGAATCGAGAAATTAATGGGAAATCATTGGAGTGCGGTATATCTAAAGAGGCCAACTAGGCGTCCCATGTGCGTCGGATCCCAAAGATAAAGTCTACAATCGAATCTTGCTTTCGCATTGCATTTTGTGGTGATGGGCTACAAACCTGAAAGTGTTCATAAACGTGCCACACACGACCCTGTCAAAAATTTGGAAAGAATTATTCATTTCATTCGAGAAACTAGCGGAGGAGTGAAAATTGCGACAGTCTGAATCCCAAAAAGTTGATGTACTTGATTGGTTTCTGATGTTCAAAGCAAATCAATAAAAAAATGCAATCGAAAAAGGTGGAGTCTGATAAGGTCTTCCATGCAAATGGCGCCTATTGACTTTGCGATTTGACCTTAGGAGGAGTCAATAGTCTCTGATGCGGGTCCATTCCATCATATTCGAAAAAAGTTGTATCTCCATTGAACCCTCTACCCAGTTGAAAAATCAGTCTATTTAGACTGACTTTTGGTTTGGACGATGTCAATGGAACGATGATGGATGATACAAGTATACTTGGCCGATGAGGGGAATTGTAGTTTGGTTGGATAGTGACGTCGTCGCTGGATTGGCCCAGTTTTGCATGCGGCTTTTGAAAGAATCTTTCAAATTGATTGAGCACTTCCGGCATCAAAGTTGTATTGCTCTTGTTGGTGTAGAAAGCCATTGCTGGGGTTCGACATTTTTTTCAGCTTGTACAGTTAGTTGTAAGTACGGTTCGGCTGGAGGCCGTAGCTGACTGCCATTGGTGCACTGGCGGTGTGGGAAGGAACTGGAATGCGTCGATTTCTGTGTTGGGGGATTTTTTTCAGACCGCTGGGTCCATGTTAAGTTTTCATGTTCAACGGGGACCAGCCGTTTTTTTCAAAACAATCATGGGTCCAAACAACGAAAATCTCACTTCTTCTACAGAAATTGAAATGCGAGTCAACGGACAAAATCCAAATCCGTCATGGCTGCCCTCAACGCCGAAGAAAAAGCAACAATGACAATTCCTCGAACGCCCACTTGCCCACAGTTACTCGATCATCCTTAAGCTGAGATCCCCTTGAATAATAAAGCTACCAAATTTCAAGTGTACAGCCACATGTCATCAGCGCAACCATACCATCACCCTCAACATCATTATATTTACTCTTGTTCTAAGCAGCATCATTCGAGCGTTCAGAGATTGGCAACCTTTCCATTAGCATTCAGGGTGAAAGACAACACCAACGTTTTTAGCCGAATTGGGACTACGATTTCACCTCTTCATAAACTCGAATGCAAGTCAACCGACATACCACACCTAAAGTAAAACGCCAGAACAAGAGCAACAGAGGCAATCACTGTCAAAAACTTACATCTCACCCTCGACGGGCAATAAGTGGGAATCCACCCCAATCAATAAAGCTACTGCGTTTAATTGGACACCCGCGTGGAATCAGCGTAGCCAGCACGAACATCGTCATCACCGTTGGCTCTATTGTCAAGAAGCATCATTCTCGCTTTCAGTAGGTGGCGGCCTTTGAACAGCGCCAGCCATTGTGAATGACTGGATTAGGACAGTAATTGACTGTTGTCCCCTGACAATGGACAGACTGTGGGATTTGAAATTTTCAGAACATTGTGTTGCATGTCTTGCATGATGAAAATACCAGACCCAGCTCAAGTCGATAACCTGCCCAAAGTCAATAGGCAAATGGGACAAAAAGCATCCGCAACTAAGCTGGTCTCTAGCAGCGGCAGTCCTAGCCGTAGTGGCAGTGCTGTTAGTGTTGGAAACCATAGACTTGACACGAGCCGCGGCATTGGTACAAGAAAAATGAGGGAATCTTCAGTAGAAGAGGTTAGAGAGGTTGGTCGTAACCAGATAAGTGATGCAGGAATTCACCCAAAAGACATTCAAGTCCAAAAGTTACCCAAAATCAATAGGCAGGTGGGACAAAGAGCATCCGCAGCGAAATTGGTCTCTAGTAGCAGCGATTGCAGCCCTGACGACAATGCCATTGGCTTCAGAAATCGCCCTGACACTGGACGTGGCATTGGTACAAGGAAAATGAATGCGTCATCAGTAGGCGAGGTTAGAGGGGTTGGTAGTAGCAAGCTAAGTGGTACAGAAATTTGCACACATGACAGAACTAGTATGAGTGTTAACAGGAAACGATTGCCATCAACTTCAACATCCTTTTCGTCCAATCCCATCGAAAGGAGCCCCTTCCGTGCTCCACCAATCACTCAGGAAGAAGAGGAGTGCATAAAAAAATCTCTGAAAATTATTTCGAAATCTTTTTCAGATTCAGATGCGCACCAGAGACTACTTGATTTGGCAGTAGGAATATGTGTTCCGAATCAACATTGTGTCGTTGATATCCCTCCTGCTGGCCCCCTCGATTCATGGCACATAGATTCGATGGCGGCTATGGCAGAGATAGAGTTTCTTTCGTCGCTTAAGAAAGAGCTGGATAACCCCGAAGAGAAATGTATTTCTGATCCAAAGCCATTTGATATCTTTCTTATGGAAAGCTCACTCTTCAGAAAGGCCGCTGATTTGAGAGAACAGCTTGCTCTGTGCGTCCCCATTGCAAAGAAGAAGGGGGAGAAGTCAAAGGGATTAATGTGGTATGATGGCAGAGGGATGTTGTGGGATTTAGAGCCGTCCACTCACAAACGAAAGGTTGCATCACTATCTGGTACTGCCAGAATAATCGAGGCATTGACCATCCCTAAAACAAAAATATTTGTTGATGCAATGACACGAGAGAGAACGATGATTGTGGATGTCGATTATTCACACACTGACAAACTCATTGCCTACGGCATGAATGACTCCCAGAAAGGGGCAGTATCAACGGCAATGAGCTTTGAAGAGGGCCTGTTTTGTGTACAGGGTGAGCCTTTTATCTACTTATTATTGATTGACGATCAACTGCCAAAGTGCTCACATCTCTTTCTCACATCTATCGCAGGTCCACCGGGAACAGGAAAGACCACAACCATTAGTGCCATGATAAAAGCGATTGGGGATGGCATGATTGTGGCTGCCCCATCAAATGCTGCTGTTTCAAATATTGCTTTGAAAGTTCATTCTTCCTCCTCATTTTCCATGGAGCAGATGGTTGTGTATGGCCCCAATTGCGATGAGAGTGTTAGATTTCTGAACCCTCTTCACCGCAGCAGTGAGTTCCGTAATTTCATGAAGTCGTTTAAAAACATCGAAGAAAAATACGTTTCTGCTCGGGATCGTGTACGAAGGGAATTTGCATTATGGCTGGTGAGTGCCAATAATTTCTCCATGGTCATTGGTATTGGACAAATAACCTTTTTCTATACTGATGAGCCCTCTGATGTTTTGCCTCTATTGCAATTGCCGAATTCTAGAGGGTTGATCCAGAAACATCCTTATCTGAATTAGCTCGATTGTGCCCGCACGTTGACCTAGACGAAATGAGCAGTAGGAAGGCCTATCAAGCCATGCTAAACTCTGCTTCTGTGATATTTTGCACTCTTAACGCTTCGGGATCCAATATACTCAGAAGTGCAGTAGCTGGGGGTGATTTCTCTACATATATTTTAGACGAAGCTGGTCAATGTCCCGAGGCAGGTGAGAACCTAACAGTCTCAAGAAGACTGCAATACGTAATTTTTTATTTTTCTAATGTCATCTTATTTTTCTGAACACCTTTGACGTTTTTACCGTATGTACATCAGAATTCTACATTGCCACAACTCTCCCCGGAATCAAACGAATCTGCGTGATTGGTGACCCAAAGCAACTCCCTCCTACTGTCATAGACCAACAATGCAAACAGCAGGGTTATGGTATTTCTTGGTTGCAACGAGTAAGATTTGCCTGCGCTCTTTGCAGATGTTTGTAGAGCTCCACTCACGCAAATACTATTTTCTTTGCAGACATACGATTTCCTACCTCGAAAAGTTCATCTTCTAAATACTCAGTATCGCATGGACAAACAAATTCTCAGTTTTCCTAACAGGTAAGGATAATGACTGCTCCACATAGCATCCCCTTTTCAAAACGTTTTAACCTGCATCATGCGTCACTACGTAGGCAATTTTACGATGGTCAGATCATGTCTGGCGATAATGTTGTTGGCCGAGAGCCATATGTTACGAACCCCATCAAATTTATTGATACCAAAAAAAGAGGTAGGGAAGAGAAGGACCAGTTCTCGATGAAGAATGAGTACGAAGCTATTGTTGTGAGATCTCTGCTCAATACCGATCAAGATATCGTTGAGATTCGCAGATCTGCACAAAGTCGCACAATAATCATAACACCTTATCGAGCTCAAGCTTGCCTTATTAATGAAAAATTAAAGAAGATGAAGGGAGTAGAAGTTGCTACTGTTGATAGTTTTCAAGGCCAAGAGGCTGATATCGTCATTCTGTCTACTGTTCGTACGGAAAGAACGGGGTTTGTTGATGATGGACAGCGTCTGAACGTTGCTTTGACTCGAGCGAAGCGAGTCTTGCGTATTGTCGGGGATTTGTCCTTTTTTCTATCTCTGCCAAGACCACCAAGACGAGAGTCTACACTGAATGCAATTGCGAAGTTTTATCAGAAGAAGGAATTAACCAGCAAATCACTTATAGCATCAACCGCATGGACGACGCCGAATTGGGCTGCTCCCATGCTTTGGACACCCACGATGACATCAAAATTTCATTACTCAATAAAGGATATGTCCTCACACGAAAAGAACATTTGCTTCAATATTTTGCTTGCAGTTTGCAGACCTGATCTTGATCAACTTGCATTGCCACCAACAGATCGGGACCACCCTTTTTGGTACGTTTCTTCTATACGTGGATTCAGCCATCATCTATGCGTTGTTTGGATTCCAAGAACTAGAGAAAGTGATCTCGTGGTTGAGGCACATTTCGCGGGGACAAAAACTCAATGTAACCATTTCATTCAACAACATGTGAATAAGGTACCTGCACTTGCCTGTAGTGTCAAAAAAGATCTCAGCGGTGTTTTCCTGCGCCGAGACGATAGTACCAATACGCAAGAATCAAAAGAACTTACCACCGCTTGGCCTCTGACGAACACAATGCAAAATGCAATCCTAAGCAGTACTATTGAAAATCTGCCTAATGGAAATCTCTTCCTTGATCATCATCAACAAAAAATATCAGTCTCGCCACCCCCTCTCCTTATCGAGTCTCGCTCTGGAGTGAGTATTTATTGTTGAATTTGATATTCATTTCTTGGAAAGTCGGTCAAACCTAAATGCTGTTGTTCGTTGTATGGTTGCCACTCATGCAGACTGGAAAAACGAATGTTCTTTTTCAACATGCTGTGATTCATACTAGATTGGAGCATCAACAATCTCCGGGCTGCTTTGTCACTGCATCACCTCGGCTCTGCAATGAATTACGGCAACGTTACGAAGAAATGCGCTTGATACAGAATGATGGTAGGCTTGATGCTGGGAATTTTCTGATACTATTGCGGTGCATTAATAATGCTCACTATCAACATCTTTTTGGATTCCTTCTTTGCAGACACTCCCAATTTTCTTTTCTTCTCTAGATCAGAGCTCTTCCGTGCTCTCCTTGCTTCTTTTGGGATAACTCATGTTGATATGGGCAATTTGTGCAGCTACAGAGAGTACTGCGGAGAGAGAGCTGTTGTTTCATATACGCGTAGTGCCGTGGATGAAACATTGACTGAAAATGAGATTGGTGGAGTAATCCTAGGCTCTCTTGCTGCTGGAATAAAGCGAAGGCCCTTGACTAGGGATGAATATCTTGCGGAAATTCGAAGCAATATACCAGTTAAGACCGAGCGTAAAGTGTATGATGAATTTGAAAAGTACCAAGGGTGGAAGAGAGCTCAAAGAAAATCACATGATATACATGATATTGTGTTGATTCTTCTGAGCAACAAAAATCTGTCTCCAATTTTCGAATCTGCCTACGTTGACGAGTGTCAAGACTTTTCCTATGCATCCCTTTTGCTAATTTGCACTATTGGAGGAAATCAATCATTGAAATGGGTGTTTGCTGGTGATACGTCTCAAATGGTGAGTCGAATCGTGGTTTTGACATTTATTCTTTTGATGCTTTCTAACGCCTTCAAACACAAACAACAATTAATTCTGACGTTTCTACCAAAGATTTCTGTAAGTAGTCCAACTTTTTGATCTTGAAATGCGATATAGCTGGATACTCAAAACCGTTGATTTCCCTTTCATCAAAATCCTGGCAGCCTGGCTGTTCATTTGCCTTCAGTGGGCTCAAACAAACTCTCCTCTCTCTCAAGTCCGGGATTGAGTCTAAACTGTCCAAAGTGTCTCATCTGCTTGTGAATTACCGCACAACTAAAGACATTCTTTTACTTGGAAACTCAATCCTTGATGTTGCCAAAACGCACTATCCTGAACAAATTGCGCACAGTCTCCCTGAAATTGCAATGAAGGACTTAGGCATCAAGGTTCGCATTTTTGACTTTGATAAAGCAATGGAGTTGAAAGTTAAGTTTGGGCACAACCAGGCACTAATCTTTTCATCTGATGATGCAAATGATCCTTATAGCGATCAAAGCATGCCCTATTGCGAATGGCTTAAGGACCACCCGTTCATCTTATCCTCCTTGGACTCAAAAGGCCTTGAGTTTGATGACGTTGTTGTCGCTTTCAAATTTGGCCGAAGTGTCTGGGATGTCAGTCGCCAGCAGGAACAGTCTCTTCGCATGCTGCGGGAGCTGTACGTTGCTGTCACCCGTGCAAAGCAGCGTGTAGTTATTTTGGTGAAAAGGAGAGATGATGCAATGAACAAATTCTTTGCAAGCCTTGGTTGTGATTTGGAGACTATTTCTGACTCGAATCAATTTCAGGTACAATTTGATTGCGATACGGATTCTGATACATGGCTTCAAAAAGGAACTGAGTTATTTGAAGACGGTCATTTTGGGCTTGCTTCCAGCTGTTTCGCTGCAGCCAATGAATGGAGCCTGTCTAATTGGTCAAGGGCAAAGCATCTGAGGAGTCAGGGTAATCTCTCTGAGGCTGCAAGTGCCTATCGTCGTGCTGCAAAGTGCTTCTATGAGAAAACTGATTACAAGCTCACACTTGATGTTCTACAGGAATTGTCCTACTTGCCTCCTTGGGACAAGAACGATAATGCCCTATTTGAGGCAGCACACAATGAAGTCCCAACTCATTTTAGCCGCCACGAATCAGTGCGGCTCTCCCTTGTTAGAGATTGCTGGGATAATATTGAAGTCACTGATTTGCAGGATCCAGAGACATCAACACTATTTATCAGCTACAAAGACCACCTCGAGCTAGAAAATATTATCAAAACGTGCACCAATGAAGAAAGGATCAAGATCAGCGAGGTGCTTCCGTCAGTCATTGCTAAATATTACCTCACAATCGAAAATTATGCAGAATCAGTTCAACTTTACCTTAGCTGCAAAAGTGTGAAGGGCGCTATTGAAGCAACAAGAAAAGCAGTCGAAGCTGCCAAATCTGATGCACAGGTGTATGGAATCACCCAACACTGGTCCAAAAGCATCAACTTGATTCAGAATCACCATGCTGAAAGTTATGTTCCTCTTCTGATTAGTTTGTTCTCATCTCCACTTGAATGCGCAGAATCAACTGGTAAAAAGTGTCTGCAAACATTTGGAAGGAAAATCATTATCTTTGCTCTGGATCGGGCTGGTATCGAGATGACGAACCTCTATGCATTTCACCCAACAGAGTTTAGAACCGAGGTGAACCTTAGTCTAGAGCAGACTTTAGATAGTTGCTTCGAGATTGTACAATGGTACATAGGCAAGAATGACTATGATAATGCGAATGAGTATGTGCAACGAAAGTGGAAGGCAATCGACAATTCTGAAGTTCAAAGAATTATTTCTCTTGATTGCAAAATGTGTCCTGGTGGCTTAATGCGTGGTAAGTAGTACTTGCTGTTGTAATTGTGCTTCAAGAATATGAGTGCCAGCCATTGTTGTTGTATCTAACTTCACCACTGCTGTTTCATCAGAACTCAAGCGCAGGAATCTGCTCATCGATTCAATTTGCCAATCGTTTCTGCCCCAATCAAGCCCTGAGGATGCCATAGAAGCTGCAACATGGGAGTTGGAATCACTTCATTGGAAAGGTGATTCTGAAAAACGTCTTAGAGCCTTGGCAAAAAACCACGGCAAATACGAGTCGTTTTCACTCCTCGAAGATTGTCTGCTGTCACATTTCCGTGACCTATGCAGAGATCCTTACTACGCTGTGACATCCTTCAAAGACAGCTGCACTAAGTTTGGAAAGGATAGAATTCTCAAGGCTGTATCTTATAGTGCTCCATTCAAAGAAGATCCAAAAATTTTCCTCACTCGTTCATCTGTGAAATGTCTCAAATTCATCCCAAGTAAGTTTGAACTTCTCAAAAATTACCACGGGGTAGGCAACCATGAGAGCGCAAATTGGTATGCGAAGCTCAACAAAAAAGGCTGGAGCAATAAGGAGCTAGTCTGTTTAGTGGAAAATATGAGATTGCAGCCGTTTCCCATTGGGGAAGAATTTCTGCGTCGCGGGTTTGCAGTTCAGGCTTTGTCCTACGCGCTTGATTCGAAAGATGACAAGACTGCGATTGAAGCATCTTGTAGTTTGTTGAAGTCACCGGCAGATGCTGAGGTAAACATTATCAAGGTATTGTCTTCTTGGAAAAAGGAAAAGCCTAATTTGGATCTTAAGTCTACACGTGGCCTTCTGGCATTGTTCACGAAGTGCCCGCAGGATGAATCAACAGATGAAATGACGGCACTTTTGAAGAGTTTCGGCCCGAGTGTTGCTTCTTTTGTGAAAATGCATGTTTCGGAAGGGCGTTACGATGAAAATGCAATGAATCTTCTCATTAGTTATCACCACCAACTGCGCAAACGGCTTGAGACCCTAAATTCAGAGAATCAGATCAACGTGACCTTAATAGATGAGACTAATGATGAGAATAAAGAGAAAAATGCCACTGAAATCTTGCCAGAAGTGGGAAGTTCAACTGTTAACCCTGGCCCTGGAAAGAAAAACAAAAAGAAGAAGAAAAACAAAAAGAATCGTTAGGAGTATTTGAGTGTCGTTGTTTCTTGTTTATTTCCCTCTTATTTTAAGTTAAAAAGGATGTCAGCTTTTGCCACAAAACTAATTTGCACTAGCTGCGATGTATAAGCAACGCTACACCCTTTTCAAAGTAACTGATCCCTATTAATTAGTAAAATTATTGATGCTGTGCAACAGGGCTCAATGAGCATCAATAGTACATCCTGGCCTGGCAAATGGGTGTCATTTTAACAGATATTGGTTCTCTCGGGCTCATGCAATATTTGAAATATTACTTATGAGCACAGCTTGCCCTGTTTTTGTGTGTTTTTTTATAGTGCTTTCATAAATAATTATTTAACACTGTAGGAAATGCATTGACAAGTCAACCCCTGCCCTTCTGTTTCCGTGTATTCTGAAGGTAGCACAACAAAACACATAGAGCCCCACAATTTTGAATTGATCTCATTCCAAGTGGAAAGAATAGATTTCTATTATGTTTTGTCACTTTAATTTATACATCCCAAATCAAATTTACCCAAGAAATCTTGGCCTGTTAACCCAAGTTATCTCAAATTTTAGATTGCATTTACCCATTGTGCACATTCACATCCAATTAACTGCTCATATTTCCTTCATTTGATTGCATAACCCTAATAATACAAATCATTTGGAGCATTTCAGCAATAGCTACATAATCCATTTTGGCTTTTGCAATCCTCAACTCAGTGGCTGTGACCCTATTTTGGTGAAAAATAATAAAAAAAAATATTTGCGAAGTCCTTCCGTATCACCTCCCAAGCTTCCGTTGTTTTTTTGTTTTTCGAAG